>RJWK010007429.1:13996-49978 GCA_004363435.1 Platanista minor | reverse complement strand
TTTTGCGGTACACGGGCATCTCACTGTTGTGGCCTCTCCCGTTGTGGAGCACAGGCTCAGTGGCCATGGCTCAAGGGCGCAGCCGCTCCATGGCATGTGGGATCCTCCCGGACCGGGGCACGAACCCATGTCCCCTGCATCGGCAGGCGGACTCTCAACCACTGCGCCACCAGGGAAGCCCAGTTTCTAGATTTTTTGATAATGGCCATTCTGACTGGTGTGAGATGATATCTCATCGTAGTTTTGATTTGCATTTCTTTAATGATTAATGATGTTGAGCATTCTTTCATGTGTTTGTTGGCAATGTGTATATCTTCTTTGGAAAAATGTCTATTTAGGTCTTCTGCCCATTTTTGGATTGGGTTTTTTTTGTTGTTGTTATTGATCTGCATGAGCTGCCTGTAAATTTTGGAGATTAATCCTTTGTCAGTTGCTTCATTTGCAAATATTTTCTCCCATTCTGAAGGTTGTCTTTTGGTCTTGTTTATGGTTTCCTTTGCCGTGCAAAAGCTTTTAAGTTTCCTTAAGTCTCATTTGTTGATTTTTTTTTTTATTTCCATTTCTCTAGGAGGTGGGTCAAAAAGGATCTTGCTGTGATTTATGTCATAGAGTGTTCTGCCTAAGTTTTCCTCTAAGAGTTTGATAGGGTCTGGCCTTACATTTAGGTCTTTAATCCATTTTGAGTTTATTTTTGTGTATGGTGTTAGGGAGTGTTCTAATTTCTTTGTTTTACATGTAACTGTCCAGTTTTCCCAGCACCACTTATTGAACAGGCTGTCTTTTCTCCACTGTATATTCTTGCCTCCTTTATCAAAGATAAGGTGACATATGTGCGTGGATTTATCTCTGGGTTTTCTATCCTATTCCATTGATCTATATTTCTGTTTTTGTGCCAGTACCATACTATCTTGATTACTGTAGCTTTGTAGTATATAATCTGAAGTCAGGGAGCCTGATTCCTCCAGCTCCATTTTTCGTTCTCAAGATTACTTTGGCTATTCGGGGTCTTTTGGGTTTCCACACAAATTGTGAAATTTTTTCTTCTAGTTCTGTGAAAAATGCCAGTGGTAGTTTGATAGGGATTGCACTGAATCTGTAGATTGCTTTGGGTAGTAGAGTCATTTTCACAATGTTGATTCTTCCAATCTAAGAACATGGTATATCTCTCCATCTGTTTCCATCATCTTTAATTTCTTTCATCAGTGTCTTATAATTTTGTGCATACAGATCTTTTGTCTCCTTAGGTAGGTTTATTCCTAGATATTTTATTCTGTTTGTTGCAATGGTAAATGGGAGTGTTCCCTTAATTTCTCTTTCAGATTTTTCATCATTAGTGTATAGGAATGCCAGAGATTTCTGTGCGTTAATTTTGTATCCTGCAACTTTACCAAATTCATTGATTAGGTCCAGTAGTTTTCTGGTGGCATCTTTAGGATTCTCTCTATATAGTATCACGTCATCTGCAAACAGTGACAGCTTTACTTCTTCTTTTCCAATTTGGATTCTTTTTGTTTCTTTTTCTTCTGATTGCTGTGGCTAAAACTTCCAAAACCCTGTTGAATAATAGTGGTGAGAGTGGGCAACCTTGTCTTGTTCCTGATCTTAGTGGAAATGGTTTCAGTTTTTCACCATTGAGGACGATGTTGGCTGTGGATTTGTCATATATGGCCTTTTTTATATTGAGGAAAGTTCCCTCTATGCCTACTTTCTGCAGGGTTTTTATCATAGATGGGTGTTTAGCCATTTGTGTTTGTTGGTTTTTTAAACTCATCACTACACCGCAATCCGTCTGAAACTCTTGTATCAGTGACCTCTGTACATCATTTAGCACAGTTCTGCACACCAGAGACTCTACATAAATATCCACTGAATTAAATCTTGACAAGAGGAAGCAATGGGCCCCAACTCACATCACAGAGTTTAGCAGAAACAAACAGAAAATCTTTCATTTCAGATTTTTAAAAATGAACTGCGTAAGCACTGGGTGGAAAAGCCCAGACTTGTAATATGAACAAATTTTAGCTAATAAGAAGCTTGACATATTGCAAATATATTCTTTAGGTCGAATCTCACTCTTAAAGGCTAGGGTGGATCTACTAGTACACATGAAGCCATCTTCCCATCCAAACACCTATGGAAACCGAGTTTTCCTAACCGGTCTTAAAAGTCTTCACAACAAAACACACCCAATGTCAATGGACGTTCAACAGAAACTCTTAGCCATTCAGCATCGCAAGTGTAGATCAAACCGTACCAACTCATCTTCCCCTTCATTCTGAGATTCGAAATAATGTTACTTTTGCCCAGGTTTCTGCCACTTTTGGCACCGTTTTGAAGGTTCTTTATTTGTAAAGTTAAACTCTGTGTTAGTCTCCTTGCATATTTACTTAACCTTCAAGGGATAAAACTGTATGAAAGGCAAATCCAGATTTTAACACATGGTGTTCTTAGCAAAAATGAATTCGCTGCAAAGGTCTGGACATTTGAAGTCTCGCCTCCCTCGTCTCATTTTACTATGTTAATTTTGTAACTCAAGCTTTAAAAAACATCACACAAGAACTCCTCCATCTGACTTGGCACTCTTGGTATAGAACCAGAGTAATATCACTTCTTTCTCTTGCTCTTTTAATCTTCCCCAAATGCTGTTCTTAGTGCTTCTACCTTCAAGGTAGGAAGATTTTTTAATACAGGTGCCTGTCCTCCTTAGTTAAAAAAAAAAAAACAAAACAAACAGAGAGTCAATATAGGAGAGCAGCAGGAGCCTCAGGTTGAAATTCAGCCTCAGGTCTCATCCACAGTTCTACTGTTCAACGTCTATACGGTGTTGGACATGTTGCCAAGATACTTAACTCTCTCACCCTCAGTTTCCTTATCTGTGAACCAGGTATAATATTGAGTTCTAAGGATGCTTTCAGAATAGAAATAATGGAAATCTCTGAACACGGTATCTGATAAGATACATATGTATTCAATGTATATCTAAGTACATACGTACATATGTGTATGTATTCTTCCTATCTGCTGTCTTTCCATTACCTTAACCAAGGAGTACTTCTCTATCTCAGTGCTATCTGGACAACTGTTTACCTCTCGATGTTAATGTCATATTCCCTTTTTCTCCAAGCTGTAACCTGCATTCAGTTTAAGTATCTGAGTCATTAATAGTCATCCTCTTCCCCTGATATATCTTCTAGGAATTATGGCTATGTCCTACTATTGTGGTTATTTACAGATCATTCTTATTACCTTACCCCTTCTTATAGTTTCCTTATGGCAACCCCTCCCCCAACTACAAGACAAATGTTGGCTTAAAACCTTGAAAATCAAGTTGAGGGTCCTTTTCAACATGCATTCTTCCTGTTTTTTCCTGAGATGCATTCCACCCAGATCCATGTCTCCATTTTTATACACAAGCCATGGTCTAGAAAGTCATACCCTGATTTTAGTATCATTTACAAAGGCAGTTGTCGCTTTCGTACTTTTGCCATCTTTTACCAAAATTACAATATTGATTCTCTTACTACTTTGTCTCTCCAAAGTCCTCAAATGATTTCCGTAGCCCATTAAGGAAATCCACATTATTATAAGGCTAAAAACAAGAAGGTCTTTTCAACTACAGAGACTTTTCTATTGAGTTTTTTCTTTATGCCAGATCATGTTATAAGCACTTTACATATAAGAATGCATCGGGACTTCCCTGGTGGCACAGTGGTTAAGAATCCACCTGCCAATGCAGGGGACACGGTTCGAGCCCTGGTCCGGGAAGATCCCACGTGCCGTGGAGCAACTAAGCCTGTGCGCCACAACTACTGAGCCTGCACTCTAGAGCCCCTGAGCCACAACTACTGAGCCTGCGCCCTAGAGTCCGCAAGCCACAACTACTGAAACCCACGCACCTAGAGCCCGTGCTCCGCAACAAGAGAAGCCACCGCAGTGAGAAGCCTGTGCACCGCAACGAAGAGTAGCCTCCGCTTGCCGCAACTAGAGAAAGCCCGTGCGCAGCAAAGAAGACCCAAAGCAGCCAAAAAATAAATACATTTATTTAAAAAAAAAAAAAAAAAGAATGCATCAAATCTCACAACTCCATGCAGTGCGTTAACATTATCATCCCCGTGTAATAAATCAGGAAACTGAGATACAGAAATGAAGTAAAAATGACTAGAGGACATCCAAATAAGAAGTGACAGAGCAGGCACTGAGACCCAGGTACTCCAGTCTCCAGCACCACTGCGTCACAGGTGACCCCAAAGTCACCTGTGAGCTTGAAGCTCGTTAAGTCAACACCTGCAGAATGCTGGGGTGACAGGATCTAAACTCAGCCCTCAGGTCCATACCAGTGAAGAGCGCTAAGGAAGCAGGGTTCCTGGTGAGGAGTGAGCCAGGAGTCAGTGTTTCTTTGAAAACACCTGAGCTGCTCCTCTGCAGCCCACCCTCCGCTCTGTGTGCTCCAGCCCCTCTTGGGGATGCATGAATGGATTATGGGGTTTATGTTCCTCACACTCTACTTGCTCAAGTTCATGAGTGAGCCTGGAAGCATTATGAAAATCCTTCTTTCTCCAGAAAGCTTGCACTTTCCTCAAGTCTGGCAGAGAATCTTCTGTCTCATCCTTCTTGCTTCTGATATAGTACACATACCAATTTTCACAGTTCAGGCTCCAGGATGCAGACCTACTTCTTGACTTGTGTTGGAGTTACACGTATTTTCACTTTATGCCACGTGTACAGTGAAGTACTGTACATTTTTCTGTAAGTTATACTTTAATCACAATTTTTAACTCATACCCATTTAAGCCCCCAAACCACAAAAATTTATATTTAAATATTTTAATACTTCACCTTCAACTTAAACCATCTGATAATGGTATTATAGTAATTAAGAGGAAGATCTTCGAAATATTTTGATATTTAGAAATATTAACTGAGCTAGTACATAAACAGAAGCTAAGATCTTCAAAGTTCCTTAAATGGCTTTTCTGTCTCTCCCAATTCACATACCCCAAGACCCAACGTACCCTGCTACTTGCCATTGGCTGAACATACAATATTTTCTCACACCTGGAATGCCCTTCGTCTAATTCATTCAACAAATATTTAGTTAAGAAACAAAGCTGAACAAAGAGGCAGTCTCTGCCTAGTGGGAAAAATGCTATCATTTAAATAATCATGCAAATAATGTCAAAGCATGGCTGTGATAACTGCTCTATAGAAAAGGTACTTGAATGAGTAAGCTCTTCTCATAGAAAGGATTTGACTTAGAGAAGTCAGACTGGCCTAAGGGATTAACATGGAATCTGGAATCTGAAGGACTGAACCAGGGAAGAGAAATGGGAGCAGCTTCCCTGGCAGAGGAAAACGAATGTGCAAAGGCCCTGGGGTTAAGAGGAGGCTGGTGAATAGGAGAAGACAAAAGAAGGCAACATCCTTCTCCGCTTTCAAAGTTCCTCCTTTTCCATCACATGCTGCTCAAATATCACTTCCTCTGTGAAGCTGTTCCCTCCTCTCCATTTGCACTGTAAATGGATATACCCCTCATACCATTATAGCATTTCTTTTATCCTTCTGTTAGCACTTAGCTCACTGTATTGCAATTATCTGTTTATACATCTGCCTCCCTCCATAGACAGAATTCATGGAGGACAAGAGCAAGAAAGCATGATTTTTGTGTCTCTGCATACGTGGATAAGCCTATTTTAAATGCTCAATAAGTGTCTTAAGAATGAAATAGGACAATAGAACCATGCTATGCACACTGACAAAAACATTTTACCTTGAAACTGTTTTACCTTCTTTGTGAGTTGGTCTAAATTTTTAGCAGACTCAGATGTAAAGTCACAACTTTCAAAAGCTCTTCCCCCCCAACCTTAATGAATCATAAGGTGCTATTTACTTAAGCATCAGAAACAGCTGCCCAG
The DNA here is from genome assembly GCA_004363435.1 of Platanista minor. Lineage (NCBI taxonomy): Eukaryota > Metazoa > Chordata > Mammalia > Artiodactyla > Platanistidae > Platanista > Platanista minor. Next base: position 44,066 of record RJWK010007429.1, on the reverse strand, counting down.
ACTTTGTTAGCACAAAGTAATTCATTTTATAAATATCACACAATTATCTAATTTCTAAAAGTCTCTGCATGCTTTGAAAGGTGTTATTTTGGAAACAAGTCCTGGCCCATCCTAGGGAAATTCCCAAACCCACACTGTCATTGCTAAGTATAATCTACAAAACCTCGGAAAGACCAGAGAGGAAGCATAAATCCCCCACCACCACCAACCCCGCTCCTCCGTGGACATTCAGAGTGCTGCCAGCCTGGCGTGGGAGGGGTCTCCACACCCCGCAGTCTAAGGGTGCAGTCACCTGGCCTGCCTGCACTTACAGGTAACAATTCCAGAGCATGGCTAAACCAACACTCAGCTTCCCTCTGTCAGAAAAGTACCAGCCACCCCACGGCAGCTGCTGCCTGCACGGCTGCCTCTGTGTGATCGGGCAGCAGAAGCCATGGTAAGGATTAGGGAACAGAGGCAGGCTTGTTTTGCTGGCCTTTTTGCTGAGCCCTCCAAATGGGAATCGCAGCCTCTGAGGTTTTCCTTACATGGTGTCAGCAACCCCACTGCAGACTCTCCTCCCACCTCCAAATCCAATCCCACCCTTTTAGGGAGAGGAAAAACAATGCCATCAAGATTAGGGTATTCCTGCTGCAAGCCAATCCCCGGGCTCTCTGACCACTTGATACGGGGTTGTCAGATAGGGCTCTCCCTGAGGTCTATCAGTACCTGACATCTTTCCAGGATCACGGGGACGTTAGCAGCGGTAGGAGTGGTGACTGCGAACCGCGCCTCCCAGAGCCCTGTCTGAACACAAGCAGATGCGAGCTTATCCTTCCGTGCACAGAGGCAGGCTCCCGGAGTCCTGAGACGGACCCCTGAGAACTGCACTCCCTCGGCCTCTGCTCACCACTTCCTCCCCGACGGGGCCCGCTCCGCGGGGCAGGATGTGGACTCCCTGGGAAAGCAACCCTTTGCCAGCCCAGTCACACGCTGCCCTTTGATCTCTTCCCACCAGACTGTGCTACTTTGTGTACTGTTTTTTTTCCCCCCCCTTAATCTGGCATCCATGGAAGTTAGTACTTAATTACAGATTTCCTGCATTTATCTCACTTAATTATAATACCTCCTGGGAATAAGGGTTCTATGAAATGCCAGGGAAAGGAGCAGAACCCATCAAGGAGAGCCAGGCTGGGTTCTAAGGACACTGGAGAGGCACCCCTGACTGGGTGATCTGTTGGGCTCACCGATGACGACGTTGTGTATTGGGGTCTGTTTCACACTAAGGCATGACTTAATCCGTCTCGCTCTTAGGACGGGAGCCATTTGTCTTACACACCCGGGGCTCTTGGACGTGTTTCCGCTCTCAGACAGGACCAGGCCGAGGGATAAACTGAAGTGGGTGAAGTTAGACTGGTGGGTGCGGGATTCCCCAGCAACCCTTGTGTGAGCTTCTGCCCCAGGCCCGTCCTCAGAGGCCTGTACACATGCTTTATTTTACACATACTTATCTTCTACAGACAAGAATATCCCCAGGGATGGGTCAGAATAAAACATCCTCCTCCTCAGGGGAACTCTGAAGGGCCCTCCACTCCCCGCCTTTCCAAACAGGCATCGCTCCTCACTATATTGTTATGGTCCATTGCATGCCTTATTTGGGCATATATCACCTTTTTAGGAAAGTATTTGTTAAGCTATCTGTCACTCCCAATAGAATGTAAGCCCCAAGAGGGTAGGAAACTTACATAGTAAGTGCTCAAAAGATGTGAATGAAGTAAATTAGGAATTTCCGGTAATTTGGCTATAAACATGAAGCCTCGAGTCAAACATTTTCCTTTGGTTCACTTCAAATACCAAGGAGTGTATATATTAAATAAACCAGTATTTATTCAGAAAGTATTCTGTGTTAGGATTACTCATAAAGGCAAATGTGAACTCCTAAAAGCAGCCCTGCTTGATCCTAAAACTTTTTTATTTTCCATTTAATGTAATGTTTTCTGTTGTAGTAAACATTTACTCAGTAGCTACATGCCTCACCTTTAAACCCTTTGAAAATGGAACTGACGTGTCTACGCAACCCCATTCTGAAACCCTGAGGAAGTGCCAAAGAGCCGTCTCTGGCGTTTCCTCCCCACCGTCCACTTGCCACACTGACACACTCACAGCACTCAGCTCTGCTCGTTTTATAAAAGGTATTGCACTTAAGCTCACCTCCTTGGGTCTAGTTCCCTGGATGAATGGCCAGAACTTAGACTAACTCCAGCTTTCTTCAGTGTGGCCTTCAGCACTCCTGTAGGCCGGACGCATCAGCGCTAGAGTCCCTCCGACAACAAACACAGGACAACGACGGCGGCAGACCGTGAGCACCGACGGCTCCAAGCGCTCACACACCGCTAATGGCGGACCTAACCTCTCCTCACAGCTGAAATGCAAAGAAAGCTCAGCTCTCAGGCTCCACAGGACCAATTACTTAACAGAATAAGAGGCTTTTACCAGTAAGTTTTGGGTGTCCAGCTCAAATCTTGGTCCAGCAGCCAAGATTACACATAGAAACTAAAAATCCCCCAAAAGAGTAAAATTGTGGAGTATATAGCTATCGAATTCTGCTATCTCAATAGCATGGAATCAAAGGGTTACACATTAACAAGGCTCATTTCTCATGAGCATACTGCATAAAAGGCAAATTAACTTATTTTGTGGGGAAAAAAAAGGTCATTGTGGCTCCACACAACGTTAAAAACTAGAGTTTGAGACTGAATTCTACAAGCATATCCCATAATCCAGGTGTCACCAAACTTTTTCTATTAAGGGCCAGACAGTAAATATTTTTGGTTTTATCTTTGTCTCAGCTACTCAATTGTGACCCTGCAGCCTAAAAGCAGCCATAGACAATATGTGAATGGGTAGACGTGGCTTTGTTCCAATAAAACTTTATTTACAAAACCAGCTGATGTAATTAATGGTTGAGTTTATCAATATTACCAGTAACATTAAATCCTGGAAGATCCAGGCTTCTATAACCCTGTCCCAAGCATAGTTCTGTCGGCTAGCACTGAATTTCAGCTAAAAACAACCCAACTGTGCTGAGCTACTGTCTCATCAAAGAAGGACAGGTGACGATGATCTTGTGTCTGAAGACCATGCTTTAGGACTGCTGAATGTTTCCGGCACACGTGGAAATCCATGTTTTCTCTTTAAAAACAACCTTTTTAGGAAACTGCATATATACATGAGCCCATCATACAGCTGGAAGATACAAAATTGGTATAAACTCAGGAAAGGTGCCTAAGTCCACGCGGAAATCAAATCAATGATTCTAATTTGAATATAACTACCTAAGCTCATCTATTTGGTACCACCTTATTCAGTCACTTGCTGGAGCACCTAGCTAGGTCACAGGGATTAAAAATACTTAATGACAAAAGTACACATCCAGAAAATATTAGCACTGAGCAAGATCTTACAGGTCATCTGAGAAAACAATTTATACAAAGAAACTGAGGTAGAGAGAAACTGTCACGTGTCCAAGATCACAAAGCTGATTACAGAGGCAGCATGATCAGACGCCAGTGAACTGTGTGCTCTAAGAAGTATGGACAACATGAACTATGGTTCAACACTGTATTCCCAGCCTTGACAACAGTTCCTGGTGTAAGAAGACACAAAGAATTGATGAGTAAAAGACAAAGGAGCCAGACCTTCACACTTTCACATCACAAGTGGCGCGCACTAATAAATCCCTTGTTCCAAAAGAACGTTCTGTATCTAACTTTCTTCCTGATGTTGAACTGTGCGTTTGGTCCTTCAGACACCACAATAAACTGCTGAGCAAGTCCAAGTAGCCTAGAGACGTAGAAGCACCACTCGAGGCAGCTAACTCCATCCTAAGGAATTATTTATGCAGAATGAGAATCTTTCTGGAACATCAGCCATGTCTCAGTCGTCAACAACTACTCACAGAGGACTCAGCCTAAGTATTCTAACACTGTCTGCCCAGGGTTTCCCAGGACTTGCCAAATGTAAGCCTGATTGCTTAGAGAGGTTATGGCTTATTTCACATTATCTACAACCACTCATCCATCACCATGTGACTTGGTGGGATACAAAGCAAGCTCTTCAAAGCAGGAGTTAGAAGGCACTCGGACTATTCCTGACTGTTTGCCATATTTCCCCTCCCTGACAACAGACAAGACAGGTGCTGCCCCAGGAGGCTTTGCTGTGGAGAGAGGTGCTCTGACGTGACCACCATCATATCTAAGTACCTTGCCCAGCTCCACACATGAAGGTCAAGTGGAAACAACCTGCATTCCTTCCACAGGTGTTGGCCTTTTAGAAGGAATGCAGACTTCGAGCTCCATTTAAGTTTTCAAAATATTGCTTTGCCTTTGAACTTGGAATGTGTAACTTTATCCACAGACGGTGCAATTTTACATTCACCCAGACTATATTTCTATGACATGGCTCTTCAGAAAGAGAGGAGAATGGCAGCCTTAACTAAAAGGACCAAAATATTCAACCGCCACTTCTGGCACTTCTTCCTAAGTCTGCAACAATGACAACTCAGCAGGAGGCTGTTACAGAACCAGAAGTCATTTAGGGTAGGAAAAGGTCTTGCTCCTTCATCAACTTTCCCAACTGTTGCAAAGCCACAAATGATATTATATCAATCACAGAATAATTAAAACATTTAAAATATATGCCCTCTGGGGATAAATATTTTAGATAACACTTTCTCAGTTCTTTGTGCTTTATTGATATAACGCACTTCTGGAAATACTGATAATACCAAATGCACACTGAAAAAAATGCTGATATACTAAAAAGAAACACCCAGAGGTATTTTTCACTTCACACACACACAATTTTCCAGGATGACATACATACACAGACACACCTCGATAGAACTGAAATGCCAGATTCAAAATAAATCCAAAACAAGATAAATTCAGACATCTGAGGGGGGTTTTCCCACAATTAAATTTGCAATGTTATCAACAAAATCGGTTTATTTTAAGATTGCCTGCCCAATATATAAATTTCCCTTTGTGTTTGAAATACTTTTATCAGATAAGATAGCTTTTGTTTAAATTATTTTCAGAATTTGCTTTGGGGGTTTTGAATACACACAGAGAAGTAACTTGAGATTTCCTACCCTGCTTTAAAATGTGTTTCTTCTGTCTGTTTGTATTTAGTAATTTCCTGTCAAATAACCTCACATAATTAACTTTCCTTGCTCCAACCTACTTTTTTTTTTTTTCCTATTCCTACTTCCTGAGGGCGGTAATAAAATGCTGATTACATTCGGCTGTTATCTGCCTTTTCTCCATCTCCCTCCCCGCTCCCCTCGCCGCCCCCTTTTGTCAGAGCCCACTCTCAGGTTTCAGCCTGGCTGGGAGAGACCTGGAACCGAAAGGAAGCAAATCAGACTTCGGAACTTCCTGCTCCCCCCACCCCCAAATTCAGTGAAATCCAGGGACCAAATTCCCCAATCCCCCATTCCCACATACACACCAGCAGCTCCTGGGTAATGTCTCCTTCTCACTCCTGACCAAAGGCTAAGATGGTCGGAAAAAGTGTCTTAGGACAGGAAGAACGCCCACCAACATTTACAGAAATAGAAATTGTTTATATGCCCGGCTTTTTTCATATAGCTGAGCAGATCAGCACATGTTACTTCTTGGTAGTTAATCTCTCCTTTCATATGAATTAACACTTCATAGAATTTATACAAGTAATTTGTTAGCTTTATTACCTGGGCATTCCAAACACACGCTTGGAATGCCCAGGTAATAAAGCTAACAAGTCACTTGTATAAATAATGTGAATCCATCGGATTTTAGTGTTGCTACTTCCAGAACACAATGACGGATGGCCTTCATGTAACATCAGAGTTTCTTACCCTAGTACTATTGACATTTTGAATCAGAGAATTCTTTTTTATGGGAGGCCATCCTATACATCGTAGGGTTAGTTGTATTTTTACCCTAGCGCTACTGAGATATCAGACCGAGTAGCTCTTTGTTGTGGGGACCTATCTTGCTCATGGTCCTGCAGGATGTTTAGCAGCATCCACGTCTCTAGACACTAGATTCAAGTAGTATCTTCAACCCCCTCCTGTTCATGAGAGTCAAGTGTCTCCAGACACGGGCAAATGCCCTGGAGACAAAAATCAGCCTCAGTTGAAAAACAATGATATATATTAAACTCAGAATAGTAAACCTGCTTCTCTTCATTTCTTATGGACAAAAAACACAATTGATTAAAACTCTAGCTTCATCATATAAAGGATCCAACTTTAAAATTTCAAAGGGTCTCCATTTTGACCACAAAACATTTGAAGAAATGATGGTGACTTCACATCATGATGGTGCCTGAAGTTCACAAGTGACACATCCTACTGTTCCAAACTCATTGCAAAGTTAAAAGAGATGTCCCAAGTGACAAAATCATAAACATCTTCATGGACCAGAATCAGACCAAAAATGCCAACTTGCAAAAGGGTAAACCACAGGATGCTAGAGTTCACAGAGCTATCTAAGCCAATAGTGGATGAATCTGATGCCTGACACATCATTGGGCATAGTCCATAATCAAGCAGTTTCACTCAAAAGTTTACACCCTGGAGAAACTCTGGAATATGTGCATCAGTTAACACGCACAAGAGTGTTCCTAACAGCACTGTTATTGCTAGCAGAAAATACAGAAGTTCACTAATGGGAGAATATATATATATATATATATATATATATATATATGCAGAATATAATATTCATAGCTACAGCAGAAAACCCACTGCTACAGTTAACACTGATTTTTTTTTTTTAAATTTCTTTTGGCTGCATTGGGACTTCATTGCTGTGTGCGGGCTTTCTCTAGTTGTGGTGAGCGGGGGCTACTCTTTGTTTCGATGCACAGGCTTCTAATTGAGGTGGCTTGTTGCGGAGCATGGGTTCTAGGCACGTGGCCTTCAGCAGTTATGGCACTTGGGCTCAGTAGTTGTGGTGCACAGGCTTAGTTGCTCCACAGCATGTGGGATCTTCCAGGGCTCGAACCCGTGTCCCCTGCATTAGCAGGTGGATTCTTAACCAGTGCACCACCAGGGAAGTCCCTATTTAACCTATTTTTAAAAACTATTTAAACCTTTTTTTGAAAACCCGAAGTATATGTTTTTAAGGCAAAAAAAAAAAGACTAAATTCAGACCAGTGGTTTCCTTTGGGGAGGAAGTAAGGGATTATACACAGGTAAACTGAACTGCATTAGAACACCTGTGGTGAATTACTGTGTATTCATTTAATATTATGCTTCATAACACACATATATATGTTTGTGTGTGTATTCTTTGTATCAAATAAAGTTTTTAAATTTCTCCTTCAGGGAAAGGGAAAAAAAAGTCCTCAGAAAAATGATGGCAAATCAAAAGCAAATATTAAAGAAAGTATTGTACTTCAGTAAAATAAAAAGTGAAGCCAATGAATTTTTAAAAAAGCATGGGAGGGCTTCCCTGGAGGCACAGTGGTTGAGAGTCCCCTGGGGACGCGGGTTCGTTCCCCGGTCTGGGAGGATCCCACATGCCGCAGAGCAGCTGGGCCCGTGAGCCATGGCCACTGAGACTGCGAGTCCGGAGCCTGTGCTCCGCAACGGGAGAGGCCACAACAGTGAGAAGCCCGCGTACCGCAAAAAAAAAAAAAAAAAAAAAAAGCATGGGAATATAAAAAACAAGAAATTGGCAAAATATCAGTAATTTTGATTAAGAAATTAATAGTCTTTTAAGTTAAATTGGGTAAAAATCTAGTCAACAGAAACAAGCTGAGGGGAAGTGTTTAATGAATAGTTAAAGCACTTAAAAAATACTATATGTAAGTAAACTATATCAGGAATGATAAAAGGCATATAAAGACACAGCAGAGATTTAAATCAGAGGACTTAAACCATTTGTACCAATAGAACTTTAAATTACATAGCTCTATAGTTTATCAAAGTATCACAGCTAATAACTGAGCAATTAGTACACTACCAGTTTGGAAATCCCAAAGAAATAATCCATCAGGATAATGATTATCAATGGCTGCTGAGACCATAAAAAGAGAAGTAGACATCGTGAGCCTTCTGATGGAAGAACACAGCATTACTAATAATTCTTACTCCACCAAAAAACCCTAAATCCAAACAAACCTCTATATTTATACAGAGGCCTCTATAGAGAACCAAAAGTCCAAGAGTAATTAAGCAAATTTTGAAGCACAAAAAACTGGAGGGATGCACTCTACAAGGGAACAATACCCTAGAAATTCACAGTTGTTGGGACAAGCTAATACAATGCAGAGACTGACAATTAGACCATGAGACAGAATCGTGATTACCCAGTACAGACTCATGAACGTCTGAAAATAAAGGACAAAACGCACTCCCTGGGCAGCCTGAAATCTAGGGTTTGGGAACCCTACGCAACATGCACGCACATAAGCATTCCAGAATATAGAAGCCAGGGGAGAATTCTCTGTGGAAATATTCAGCGGGGACAATGAATTCTGTGAGCAACCAGAAAGGCAGGGAGTGCCTCCGTCTCACAGATACAGCATGAGGCTGGCCCTTCTGAATGGATGGATGGGCTGCTGCAGGGAGTTCTAGCGATGAGGGACACATGAGCGACCACACAGACAGGATTCGACTGTCTGGACAGCAGCAAGGAGAGTGTGTTAATAAATAGTAAAAACCAAAGACGAGACGGCAGAAAATGAAACCAGATTTGAATTCCAGTCAATTCAGACATTTCCATCCCTACCACTGTGCTGGGCACTGAGCAGAAACAGATTCAGGACCCAAGGTTCCAATTCAAGACTCATGACTGATGAGTGTGGTATCTCAATCCACATACATCATCACCAGCATTATTATTATGCGGCACTATCATGAAGCAGCAAGGGCCCTGAACTTGAAATAAAAACCGCGGGGCCAATCCCTGGTCAGAACAGCATGGTGGTGTAGCCCGAGCCTGGTTCACATCTGCCTCTGCACTTAACAGGATTTTGAATATGTTACTTAGCATCTTCATGGCTCAACATGCCATGGGTAAGACAGGGATAATACTGCATTTCCTTAATAGGACTATTGTGAAGATTTTAAAATTTAACATGTTTAAAGCACTTAGGAAAGTTCTCAGGAAACAGTATGCACTCAATAAACCTTAGCTGTTATAATTACCAGCTTTCTAGTTGGATGCCATTGGGCCCAAGTCCTTAAAATCTAAGCTTCTGCTTTCTTCTTTATAAGAACATAATGTTCCTGTCCTCGTAGCATTGCTGTATGGCTGTAGAAGCAAATAAAAGGAAAAAAGCCTTCATAAGTTGCCAGTATTATACCAATAGTAGGTATAGAACTAAGTTTCACTGCATTTCAAAGCATCAAGAGCTCTTTTTTTTCTTGTACAGACTGATATTTGTTAATGACCTGGGTTGCTAAGAACTTCACACAGCAATTTTGTTTCAGAAAATTAGCCACTCTCAGCTCACGATAACTAATTAAAGGAATCTTCTCCAGAAATGTAGCACATTTATCAGCTGGGTACAGCGGGAGGGATGTCCAACCATTAGAGATGTCTAAACAATTTAGTTAACCTTTAGCAAAAACATGCATGCACACTGGCGACTAGTGCAGTGTTAAAAAAGACACATTAACATCTTTAACATCTTTTAAGTACTATGTGCAATGTTTATCCTTTCTTTTTATTGTTCCTAATTATTTTTTACATGTAGAAAACTCAGGGCAATTTTTTTTTTTTTGCGGTACACGGGCCTCTCACTGCTGTGGCCTCTCCCGTTGCGGAGAACAGGCTCCGGACGCGCAGGCTCAGCGGCTATGGCTCGCGGGGCCCAGCCGCTCCACGGCATGTGGGATCCTCCCGGACCAGGGCACGAGCCCGCGTCCCCTGCATCGGCAGGCGGACTCTCAACCACTGAGCCACCAGGGAAGCCCTCATGTTTGCTTATTTCCAGGACTATCATATTTTTTCATTAATTATAAGTAGTGTACATTTTTAGCATAGTTGTTGTAAAATGTAACACATAGGAGAGGATTCTCCAGGATTTAGAGACAAAAAAAAAAAAACTTACACAGAACACAAATGGCATTAATCAGAGGAAACAACTGATGAATTTGAGTAAATTAATATTAATCTCTCCTGTTCATCAAAAGGCCATTATGAGAGCAAAAAGGCAAACCACAGAGTGGGCAAAAATGTTTGGAACACACATAACTATCAAAGGGTTCATTTCCAAAGTATACAAAGAACTCTTAGAAGTCAAAAACAATTCAAATAAAAATGGGCAATAAATTTGAATAAGTTCTTGAAAAAAGAGGATATGCAAATGTCCACTAAACATAATAAAAGATTATCAACTTCTTAGCCATTACAGAGCAATGCAAATTAAAACCATGAAGGCATACTACTAAACCCACCAGAATGGCTAAAATGAAAAGGTGTGACAATGCCAAGTGCTGACAAGGATGCAGAACAATGAGAAACTTCACATTCTTCTAGTGGTAGTGTAAGAAGGTACAAGTAGCTTCAAAATCTGCTTGGCAACGCCTATTAAAATTGAATACACGAAAACTTCATAACCCAGCAATTTTGTTTCTAGGGTATCTGTGTCTCTGTGGATCTGCATATACCTAACAAAACGGTACACACATATGTATCAAAAGATCTGTACAAAAATGTCCATAGCATCATCATTCACAATACCAAAAGCTGGAAACAACCTATGCCCATCTACAGTATAGTGGATAATCTGTACCATAGAATGGAATTTATATGGTGACTAAAATAAATGTGGTAACATCATTGACTCTCTCAAACACATTGAGTGGGAAAAAAGCCAAATCTGGCAAAACTAGTCTAAGGGACTGAAAAAGGATGGTTTCCAAGGTGCTGGCGATGATTCAGGTGCTGCCTGTGTGAGAGAATCTAAATATTCAGTGAGCTAGACATACAATTTGTGTACTTTTCTGCACGCAAGTTACACTTTAAAGAAAAAACATATAAAAAAGGAAAAACAAATGCTTCATTTATTTGACCCCAGTTCTCCTTCTAGAATATTATCTTAAGGAAGTGATGATAAATATGAAACGTTTTGGGCATAATACATCATGCATTTATAAATGGCAAAAAAGGAATATCCAAAAATAAGGAAATGTACATTTCAGCGTATCTAATTGGTGAAACATTACACAGCAATAAAAAGTACACTCACAAAGATCCAATAATCTATGCAAACTAAAAACTATGAAAGAATGAAAAGCAGCCAGATCAAAATGTGCCAAAATCTCTACAGTATTTAAGTAGCCAGGCTTTGTGACATTTTTCTGCTTTAATTTTTTTTTAGATTATTTTTTAGATGAAAAAAAGCGGGGTTTTTTTTGTTGTTTTTTAAACAGAATGTTTTGATCTTTTTTCACTACAGCTGGAAAGGCAAATGAGAAATTTACCCTCATTTCACTAGATAGCAAATGCACACAAACAATTCCCTGGACAGCAGATGTGTAGTATAACTTTTATATGCACTGGGAAATTTTTTAAAACTCACGATTCTGTTTATTGCAGTGTTCTGGAACCAAACCTGCAGTATCTCTGAGGCCTGCTTGGTATAATGATGACCTAGCCTAGGAATCCTATGGAATATAGTCTCAAGTTTCTCAGGCTCCTGCCCCAGGAACTAAAGAGAAGGCCCCTCATTCTTTAGTTGGTGGCTCTGGAACCAACCAGAGGTAATGAAGATCAATCTTTCATTTGAGGACATGCTTGGTGCTTTGGTCACAATTATATGGAAACATCACTAAATAAGCACAAGGCTCTGTGCTGTGCTTTGTGTGGTTAATGAAGAATATAAAACCTATTCCTACTCTCAAGCAGCTTAGAATCTTGTTTAACAGACACATTATACAATAAAAATAAATTAAAAGATATCCGTGAACTAAATACTTAAATTTATTAGAAGCATCCCTATTTTCCTAAACTGTATCCCTATCACAAGGGCTTAAAACCAGTTACATTTCTCAGACTTCTTTCCACCAAGATTCTAGGTTTAGGTTCTTTAAAGGAGAGGCACTTGTATGAAATTGAGATGGCAGAATCCATTTGTTTTTGACTCTGGCAGCAGTAGTAGAAACAGATTCTTGGAAACTCTTCAAACACAGCCCCCTGCAGTGGGAGCAGCATGGAGCCATGGTCGCCTTAGTGACTGGGTGGGCAGTGTCAGGGCAGGTGAGCACACACTGACAGAAGCAGACAATTTCCTGTAGTCCTTGACCCCGGTTTGTTTCTCCAGTCCTTTTTAACAATTGTAACCCAATTCCCTGTATTAAATCCTTCTATGCTTGAAATACATAAACAGGTTCAGTTTCCTTGACTGACCCATGACTAAGAGTTACCAAGCAGCAGAATATCCTCTTCTGATCCCTTTTGGAAATAGGTTAATTATCACTATACAGAACAGTTTTCTAACTCTACCACCAACTCCTTCTAGCTTTTTCTTTCCAATCATTATTATGAATTTCCTCTGTTAATTATCAAGGCTACGGAACACGGTCAAGTAGGAAAATTAAAGTTTTCATCTCAAACATTTCACAAAGATTCATACTCTTGGATTACTGATGTTTATCATGTAGAACTGGAATGACATACTAAGTACACCATGAAACTCTGAGTTGAGGACAATTACATAATCATTAAAGGATTCATGTGATTTTAAATTAAGCTTATCAAAGTCATCATTTTGGCTGAGTAGGTGCGTGTATATGCATGCATACTCAAATATAGTATGCCTTTTAAAATTCTGTCTCCTTACCTAGAGTCCCATGTTCTTATATACGTGAAAATCTAACTACATTTCATAATTCAGATTACCAAAAGCCATGTAGGACTCATGAACAGTATAGAAATCAATATATTCCTCACAACTTACATGCATGACTGCTTTAGTGTGAGAGGAAAAAAAAAAAAAGCCATTCACCTACGTTATTCAAAAATCAATACCAATTAGGTCAGATTTCCGGTTCTAGGTAAGAAGGTGTAAGCATACTTCACCCACCTCGACTACTGAATAAAACTATAAAACCTGGGCAGATGACACAGAGCAGCTATTTGAAATCTGAAAAGTAAATAGCAGCAGGTGAACTTCTGAAGTCTGCTGGAATCTGAAGTACAATCAAAGTGGCAGTGGGTTTACCATTTATTTTCCAGCTGTATCCTCTTGCCTGAATACAGCTGGAAACATAGAAATGAGCATTGTGGTGGGGGATGGATAAAGCTCCAGGATCCTCTAGGAGCCCTCTCACTCATAAATCAAAAAAGGGGACTCCTAACACTCACAGGAGTGTGGAAATTCCCCAGTTTTGTTCTTTGTTTCTTCCCTTGTCAGTTTTCTCCTGACTTTGCTCCCAGGCAATGCTGTGGCAGTTATCAGGAATGGAGATCAGAAAGAGTGAAAACTCTGAGGGAGGGGAATCTTTCAGTCCTTTCCTGGAGGTGTCATCACAAGAGGCTGAGGCCAACCCCTGCTGCTTCTTTCACTCTCTCTCCTCCTGCTGATTGGGCCCAAAAAAAGTCCAAATAGGGAAGCACACAGCAGAGCTGAGAGGACTAAATTGGTCAACTCTAAGGAACTGAAATATACCGGGGAGAGTGCAGAAAAGATGTTGAGAAAAGTGACCTTGTAACATCATTTATTAATTCCAGAGATCATCACCAAGTCCAGAAGCTGTGGATCAGATTGTAATTAGCACAACAAAGATTCTGAGAACTGAACAAATGGACCACTACACAGATCACACGCTGGCCAATGGGTTATACACACCCAGAACAGAACCAAAGACTATGACAATGACTTTGAAAAGTAGGTGGATGTTGGAACTATAGTTCCCTGAGGTAGGTTGGAACTTGCAGCCAGAATCTAACCAGGTCAATTAACTGGTTAAAAAAAAAATTCTTCGTAAGATTTAAACACAGTCCAGAGTCTCATAATGTAATGTTCAAAGTATCCAGGATAGATTCCAAAATTACTCAACATACCAAGAACCATGAGAATTTCAACTCGCACAGGAAAAGAGAGTCAACAGATGCCAACGCCGACATGATGCAGATGGAGAAATTATGTGACAAAGACTTTAAGGCAGCTACTATATAAAATAATGTTTGAATGACCATCATGAACATTCTTGAAAGAAACATTAAAAGTCTCAGCAAAGAAACAGAAAATATAAAGAACAAATGGAAATCCTAAAACCGGAAGTCACACTAACCAAACTTTAAAATTCACTGAATATAGTGTATACGTGTCAGTGAATTTTTAATCTTGGTTATCATCTCTTTGCTGTACAGCAGAAACTAACAACATCGTAAAGCAATTATACTCCAAAAAAAATTAATTAAAACAATTCACTGACTGGGCTCAAGAGCAGAGTGGAGATGGCAAGTGAATGTCAGCAGACTTGAAGATAAATCAATAGGAATTATCTAGTCTGAACAGAGAAAAAAGGTTGATAAATAAATGAACAGAGCTTTAGCGATGTGTGATTGAATAACAGAAGGCCTAACATTCATGTCAAAGTCCCTGAAAGATATAGGAAAAAATGTGTGCTAAAAACATTTGAAGAAACAAGAGTGGAAAATTACTCAACTCTGGAAAAAGACCAACGTACAGATTCAAGTATCTGAGCAAACCCCAAACAGCATGAATTTGGGGGGAGGGGTTACCCTAAGACAAACTGCTAGAAACTAAAGACATTCCATTTGGGTGATGAAAAACTTCTGGAGTAAGAGTGGTGATGACCGCACAACACTGTGAATGATTAATGCCACTAAACTGTATACTTTAAAATTGCTAAAATGGCAAGTTTTATGTGTATTTTACCACAATTAAAAGAAAAAAAGACAAATAATCTTCAAAGTAGCCAGAGTAAAATGATAATGCTACATGATTACAATGATTAGAATGATTCCAGGGGCTTCCCTGGTGGCGCAGTGGTTGAGAGTCCACCTGCCGATGCAGGGGACACGGGTTCGTGCCCCGGTCCCACATGGGAGGATCCCACATGCCGCGGAGCAGCTGGGCCCGTGAGCCATGGCCGCTGTGCCTGTGCTCCGCAACGGGAGAGGCCACAACAGTGAGAGGCCCGCGTACCGCAGGAAAAAAAAAAAAAAAAATGATTAGAATGATTCTAGATATCTCATGCAAAACATCAAGGTTAAAAATAACACAAAATTTTTAAAGAACTGTAATCTCAGATTAAAAACATCAATAATAAAAGTGAAATCAAGACATTCTCAGATGAAGAGAAATGTTAAGAATTCACAGCAGACCTACGTTAAAAGAATTAACTTCAGAAAGAAGAAAAATGATACTAGAAGGAAACATGAATAAGAGGAACAAAGGAAGAACAACAGAAATGGTAAATAACTGGACCAATATAGACTATTCTCCTCTTGTGTTCTTTAAAATGTGTTTGATGGTTGAAAGCAAAAAGTACCTGATGACCTTTTCAATGCATGTAGATGTAACACGTAAGACATCAGTGACATCAAGGAGGAAGTGTAAATGCATCTATAAGGGTTCTAAATGCCAAAAGAAGTGACAGGTAGCAATCATATGTTAAAAAAAGATATGTATTTTCTCATCCATGGAACAACCACTAAAAAAGCTATATAAAGAGATAGTCAAAAGCACAACTAACATGGAACACTAAAAATGTTCCAGTAACTCAAAGCATGACAAGAAAAAGAACAAACAAAAAAATAATGGAATGGTAGACCTAAACCCAAATTTAACAGTAATTATATTAAATGTAACATGGTCTAAAAACAATCAGAAGTCAGAAAATGTCATATTAGATTTTAAAAATGACAACTATATGCTATCTATGAGAAATTCACTTCAGAAATATTTATATTGGTAAGTCAAAAGTAAAAGAATGACTATATACTGTAAACCATAATTAAAATAAAGCTGGAAAGGCAAGCAGTTCATTTACATAATAGGCAAAAGTCATGAAGAGACATCTCACTGAAGAGGATATGAAGACAGCAAATAAGTACATGCAAAGATCTTCTATAACAGCAGCCATCAGGGAAATCCAAATTAAAATCACAATGAGCTTATCACTACACATCTATCAGAATGGTAAAAATAAAATACAGTGGCAACATCAAATTCTGGAAAGAACTTAGAGAAACTGGGTCATTCATACATTGCTGGTGGGAATACAAAATGATACAGCCATTCCGGAAAACCACTAAACAATGTTTAGTTTCTTATAAAATTTGACACTGGAATACTACTCAGCAATAAAACTGAACTTCTGATACATACAAGTTGCAATTATGCTGAGTGAAACACAGCCGATTTCTAAAGGCTGTATATGCTGTATGATTCCATTTATGTAACATTCTTGAAGTGACAAAATTATATAGATGGAGAACAGTCTACTGGTTGCAAAGGGTTGGTTACTGGGGGAAGGACGATGGGAGGTGAGTCTGAAAAAGTCTATAAAAGGGCAACACAAGGGGTCCTTGCGGTAATGAAACTGCTCTGTATCTTGACGGTGGTTGTAAATACAAAAACCTGCACACGATAAAATTGCGTTTAACTAATATACACAATTACATGTAAAATTCCGTAAGTCTGAATAAGATAATAGACGTGTGTAAAAGTCAATTTCCCGTTTGTTATACTGTATTATAGTCTGTAAGATATTACCATCAGGGGACATTAGGTAAAGAGTTCACTCCTGCAACTGCATGTGAACATACAATGCTCAATGTAAGGTGTTTTCTTTTTTTAAGTAAAAAACAAAACTGGAGTGAATGGCTATATTAATAGGCAAAGTAAACTTCAGAGCAAAGAGAACTACGAGGGATAAAGAGGGGATACTGCATAATGACAAAAGACCTTAAGACCTAATAATCATATGCATATGCACCCAACAAGAGTCCAAAATACACAAAGCAAAACTAACCAAAAAAAGTAAATCCACAGTTATAGTTGGACACCTCAACACACCCCTCTCATTAATAGTTAAAACTAGTTGACAGAAAATCAGCAAGGCCAGCAAAGAACTGAGTAACATAGCAATTGGATCCAGTTGACGTTTATAGAATACCCCATGCAACACCAGCAAAATACATTCTTCTCAAGAGTAAGTGAAACATTAAACAAGATAAACCTTAACTTGGGCCTTTAAAAAAACTTGACTTATGTTAAAAGATTGCAGTCATACAGTGCATATTCTCAGACCATAATGCAATTAAACTAGAAATTGTTAACAGGAAAATTTCCAAATATTTGAAATGAAAACTCAATATGTGAACTCTTAAGCTAGTTTCATTTATATGTATTATTACAAAACTTTAAAAATTTTAGATTATATCTAATTAAGTCTACTGTGCTTTAAAAAAAAATCAGAAAAGAGTTAAGTGTCTGGAATTAGTCATTTGTAAATCACAAGTCAGACATAGTCTAGGCCCACTCTAATACTGTCAATATTGGTATGGAACATTAAAGAACCATTTGAGCCATACTCTAGAACTGCAAGGTCACACCAAATAAGAGACTACTCTTTCATTAGTTGGTTATTAAGTCACTAAAAAAAAACCTGTATCTTGTCAATATGGTCCCTTTCACCTTAGTTTTCTGCTAATCATCTTGCAATTTGTTATTAACAGCAATATTCATTTAAGGAGTCAGTGCTCTAAAACATAACTACCTCAAGACTGAGATTCTATATTCTTGATCTGATCCAGTTTATCTAGCCTCCTCCTACCCTTAGGTAAGTTTAGACACGCAATGATTGAAAAAAATCTCAGTTCCTGAAATGTGAATGACTCAAACACTTGAGACATTTAGGAGACTTTCTCATCTAGAGGAAATAAAGTTTGACTTAATGAAAACACAGGTCAGGGTTGAGATATTCTGTCACATGTGTCAAGTGGAGGAGGAGTTGGTTATGGCATATTTTAATATTTTTAGTGTGTATTATGTCAGTGTTGCTGAATTTTCTAATTTCAAATCACACTCTCATCTCCAACAGTAGCAATGTAGTTATTTTAAAGGCAAAAGGAAAATATGCCAGAAAGTAATAGCTTGAGTACAATTAGACATAAAATATGCATTTTTATCATGATCCACATTAAAAAAATGAAGTAACACTCATAGCCTCCATCCTCATCTTACATGCATTCAATATATTTATTGGCTATCTGTTGGGTGCCATACATGAGGTAGTCACTACTCTCAAGAAATACCCAGTTCAGTGGGCAGACATAAACAATTACAATTTAATATGATATTTGCTATAACAAAGGGGCCACAGATAAAGGGATATTGACCGGCTCCACAGAGAAGACCTTTGGCTGGGCTTCTGAGTAGGTAGGACAGTCTTCAAGAAGAAGTGAGAAGAGGAGATGAACCAAGAGAAGGATGGGTCCATGCACAGACAGAACTTGAAAGAGCATTATTGCTCAGTAACACTAGAACTCAGGGCACTTTAAACACAGGATGAGGTGGGGTAGGATGGGAAGAAGACCTAGACCATTTGGGGAAGGGTCTTACACACCCCGGAGGATTAAGGGAAAAGAAGTGATCACAAGTTTCCTCAAAAAATGAACTCCGGAGACAGGTAGCATCTACTGTTGCTGTCCAGCAAGAAATGATAAAAGACTGAACTAAAACAGTAGTCACGGAAATAGAGAGGGGAGGACAGAGTCCAAGGATGTTCAGCAGATAAAACAGAAAAGACTTAGTGACCAAATTGACTATGAGGAAGGAGTCCCACGCAGCATCTAACACAGACACATCCTAAAAACAGAATACGAGAAAAAAAAAAATGGGAAGAGGATAATAAATTATTCTTGAACATGTTTGTGTTCAATGTGATGTACCTCCTAGATAACTAGATGGAGACTGGCTGCAGTTCTGTGCAAACAGGAATGTGGGTTTCAGGAGTCCAGAGGCTGGAAGCAAAGGTTTAGGAGTCAGTGATGGATGAGTTGAAGTCTCTGGGGATATAGATGAAACCAAACACGGAAAATATATTCTTATCATATTATAATAAATGCTTCCTTGGCAAAGGAGCACTGATTGAAAACTGATTTAAAGTTTTACGACACATCAAGTTTCCTCTGCTTCAGAAAGTTTGTAAACCACTCTTTGAAAATGATCATCATAAAAGCCAATAATGAGGCAGTGTTCTACCATCAACACTGAACTCCACTTCTGCAAGGGAATTAGACACAGGTCTGCCTCCTGCCCACTCCAGCCCGGGCAGGGTTCCAACAGCTGATGAAACAGAACCTACAGTCCAGCAGGTACTCTTCTACCAAAGTTTTAATCAAAACCCCAAAGCTAGAATACTTCCACCCCTCACTCATAGGGAACACTTCTTTCCTCTATTCCCCACCCACAGCCTTGTCCTCTTCCTCTGCTGTTGTTTTTTTTTTTTCCCCTGAACGTATCTGTAGGCCACAAACAGGCTATTAACTCCTTTTGGAGCAGGTGGTTTAAGGACAAAATACAGTATATTATATCAAAAATAAACATGGTAAGGAGAAATCATACTGCTTTTGATCTCTGTGAAAAAGCAGCTGATGGGTCAGAACTAGAAAGGGCAACAGGAATTACAAAATCCAAGCAAAATGAAGGTTTCCATGCTTATGATTATTTGGGGGCATCTAAGTCCAACTAGCTTACCTCTAAGTGTGCAAAACCCCTGGAAGGAGGATTGAAGTAGAGGGAAAGTACAGGAAGACTCCCCCAAATTTTAGCTGCTCAAGAGCCAATGTGGGTATATGAGAGGCACCCGGAGAAGGCTCCAGAAAAGTATTCAGTCCCGCTGTCGGAATCCAGTAGCTACTGAAGTGACTGGAACTGGCATTAGCAATAGCCTTCTTAGCAGAAATGGCTGATAGCAAAGTATGGTACAAGATCCTGAGGGGCCAGGAAATGAAAAGATCAAAGGGTCTGGGAGCCCCAAATACCCCAGGGTGACCTGAGCTGGGCAACTTCATTTATGCACTAAGCAAAGTGACCCGGCACGGCACCACCGTCCTGGCAGGACTCACTACTCAGAGAGCAAGACCACCACCTGGAGACTTTTGCTCACATCTAACATACAATTCAATAAAATGTTTTAAGATTCTGTGAGGGCTCTCATCAGAGAGAAATGGCTAGAAATATGGTAATATGAACTGCTGGTATCTATCTGCTTAGGCCTGGTTCAGGGGCTCAGAAGTTGCTCGCGGGGGTGGGGGGGTGAGGGGGGGGGTTGGTTTCCTGACTTGCCCTAAGCCTTTTCTGACTGCTCTGTGATAAAGATGATTGAAATGTATATGGTGTCCAGACACTTCCTTGCAAGGAAATAAACAAGAGGACAATACCTCACTCATCAGAAACAGGCAGACATACCTACAGGGTATGCAAAGTGAGCCCGCATTTTCTGTTCTGCATTTTGAAAAACAGTTCAGTGCAGATCTTCTGAGAAAAGAAAAAAGTGCCAGAAACACCCAAGATGATGTCATACCAGCTGCTAGCTTCAGGTCAACTGCAGTGTAACAGGAAGCTTGACCAGAGCCAAGTGTACCCAGTGTCCCCTCCCCTGGACCAATCGACAGACTTCTAATGCCCTGCAGAAGAAATAACACTCTCCACTCTGGACAGTGAAGTAGTAATTTGTGTATCCAACTCTGGCATTTCAAAAGCTAAGCCCAGAATATACATGGGCAATAACCATTCTGCAAATTACTGTACAGTTCAGAGGGTGCCCTAAGACACCATTTAAGCACTTTCAAATAAAAAAAAGTTAAATTCTTCTTAACCATTCGTTTCCGTCACTGCCAACCCCAATCGTACCCAGTAATAAAAACTGAAGCCAGCGATAGCTGTACCCCTGCCTGAATAGTGAGCAGCAATCAAGGTACGTGTAATCAACAGGAAAGGCAGAAATCTGTTAAAGCTGGATTTTGTTTCTGCTTAATGCCAACTCTTAACCCATCCAATTCACATCTACTTCTGTGAACAAAGCTCTTGTGTAAGATGCTGTGCGTGTGTGTTGGCGGAGGATCGGGGGTCTTACCATCACCACTATCACCACCACAACAAAAACTATACATTTCTGCCCTCCCGCAGGCCACACAGCCATCTTTTCTTGGAAATTTTTGCTGATGTATTTACTGTTTCTCCTCCGCCCTCCTAAAACGATCCCCACTTAATAAGTATCGTTTCAATAAAAGAAGAACAAGAGGAGGTCAAGGCCTTCGAAGGCCCTGGTGATAGAAGACAGAGTGAATTTATGGCCCTGGTCAAGTGCTGTTATCTTCCCAGGGGAGAAAGATATTTGTGACTACAAGACAGATACTAGAAAGAATGCAGCCTCTCTAACTTGTTATCATTTGTAAATTCCCTGCCTCATTTGATAACAAATGTCACTTTTCCTTCAGTGCCATTGGCAAAAAAAAAAAAAAAAAAAAAAAAAAATCACTGCGATAACAAAGGTGCCATTATTTCTGGTAGCATTTTCCTGGGTCCTGTTAATAATCACACTTGCAGTCAACTAATGCCCTAGGTTCTCACATCACTAAGTAAATATTGCCTGGTGGCAAATATTAGTATCCCCAACTCTGCATTCCAAAGAAGCCATGAAACCTGTCGGAAAGGTCAGATCTCAGTAAACAAGGCCAAAGCAAAACTAAAGTTTAAAAATCTCCTACTTACCACTATTTTCAAGTTTCAACAAATTCCTGTCTCTGGCTCTCAGCGCAATTTCCTACCAGACACATCAGTGGACACTGTAACCCCATTATATTTGGCATTACAGAGGTGAACAGGAGAAGTTCACAAAAACAGAGTCCTAGAAGCGACTTCTGGGTCAGGGACTCTTAACATTTGTTAAATACAGGGGTACATGAATGTACATAGTTTTCTCAGGAAAATGTCCCTTGTTTTCTTAAATTCAAGGACTCTTACTTACTACTCTCCCCATTTTAGAATCACTGGGAGCAAATGGGTCATTCTCAATTCTTGCTGTGCATCAGAAGAATCTCTGGGGCACTTTCATATAAAATATATATTCCTGGGGCTTCCCTGGTGGCGCAGTGATTAAGAATCTGCCTGCCAATGCAGGGGACACGGGTTTGAGCCCTGGTCCGGGAAGATCCCACATGCCGCGGAGCAACTAAGCCCGTGTGCCACAATTACTGAGCCTGCGCTCTAGAGCCCGCGAGCCACAACTACCGAGCCTGCATGCTGCAACGACTGAAGCCCACGCGCCTAGAGCCCATGCTCTGCAACAAGAGAAGCCACCACAATGAGAAGCCCACGCACCGCAAAATGAAGAGTAGCCCCCGCTCGCCGTAACTAGACAAAGCCCGCAAGCAGCAACGAAGACCCAACACAGCCAAAAATAAATAAATTTTTAAAAACTTAACTTACATTTGCATAAAGATAAGTAAATATAACAGAAGAATCATATTTATAGGGACTACACCATAGTGGGTAGTTGATTATCATAAATACACTGTGGAAAAAAATACAGTCAAGGTTGGCTGACCCTTGTATCAACAGGGGGAGAAGTTCCTGATTGTCAAAATTGTAGCTCACCACAATTTGTTATACTTTCCTTTCTAGCTATATTATTTTATTTTTAATTATCAAAACCAAGAACTAGAGCATGCTTGCCACCACGAAGGAGTATAAACAGCCAAAGCATCTCATTTGCTTCATGAAGGTATTTACATACCCCAAAGCAGATAGGATAGGCCAATTAATAGATTAAGGAACATACATTTATCCTAAGAGAAGGACTTTTAAAATGCAATTCAAGTGGAAGGGAAGAAAGAGAAAGAAGAAGGTGACTTTTCCTTTGTTAAATCTCACAATAAATTTACCCCCAGATTCAGCAAGTGCTTTTCAGTGGCTTCACAGTAGCTGAGATAATGATATGACTGCCCTCTTGATGTATGAGTCCCCATTGAGCAAAGTCGGCTGAATCCCAAGGACAGCATTCCAGGGCGCTGAAAAGAATTCTTTCAGTACACACCCACTGTGCGACTTGGTTCGGGCACGATTTCTCTAAAGGACACAGTATAAAAGCAGAGGAGTTCACCCTGCTGACAGAAACCCAGGCAGCTACGTAAAAAAACTGTTAACATTCAAGTGCTATATGCCAAGAACTACTAGAAAATTTCTACACATTACCTCCTGTAAATTATGAATTCTTAAGGACTGGTCTCGCCTGATATGTTTAACCTCTCATAGAGCCCAGGACAATGTCTTACATGTAGTGAAGAATGAACATTTGATGAAACGAAAAAATTCCAGAATATCAGTTCCAAAGGACATGAGTATTTTCGGCAGTCAACAGTGCTTCACACAAATCAGTGATGCCACACTCCTGATTTGTGATCACTCTTTTCACACCTGTGTCTGTGGTGGAAGCAGAATGTCCTTGTCATGGGCCTACTATACTTTATATAGATATTCATAAGTATTTATACATAAATAAATTTATATATATGTAATTAACTGTATATAGGCCCATACAAATATTCATAATATATATAATCTGGAAACGAATGAAGAACAAGCCATCTTCAAAGAAACTACGTTTTACATATTTATCCTTTTTCTGATTCCTCCTATTAAAAAATATCAGTTCCACGAAGACAGTAAGTTGTGTCTGCTCACTGCTATTACCCACATGCCATAGGATAATGCTTAGGAAAGAAGAGTTAGCCCATATTTACTTAATTTTTGTTGTCAAATGAATTAAATGCTAAGTAAAAGCAGAGTACTGGGCTTCCCTGGTGGTGCAGTGGTTGAGAGTCCGCCTGCCGATTCAGGGGACGCGGGTTCATGCCCCAGTCCGGGAAGATCCCACATGCCGCAGGGCGGCTGGGCCTGTGAGCCATGGCCGCTGCTGAGCCTGCACGTCCGGAGCCTGTGCTCCGCAACGGGAGAGGCCACGACAGTGAGAGGCCCGCGTACAGCAAAAAAAAAAAAAAAAAAAGCAGAGTACTGTACTAGGTCCTGGAGACAGAGGGAATATAATGCATCATCTTATCTAGTATAAAGTGGCTCTCAGCCTCATCACAGCTGAACATGGATATGAGCAGGGCTGAACTGAAGGCTGCAACCTTCCTGCTAGAAAACAGGTCTTTTCATTTACGTAACATTAACACTTTATAGATGCCCGATCACATGTATTTGGCAATGAACATTCTCCAATCCTGCATGCAGTAACATCTTTAGTCCCAGGCAAGAGGGGTCCCTACCCTGGCATGCCCGTCTGGAGCCCCAAATACCCTTCGGGTTCACATTCCAGGTACTAGGCCCCTGACGTTCCCTTTCAAACCCAAGCACACTTATGGGACCTGTGCAGATTTTTCCCCAGATATTCTCTCAAAGGCAACCTTCAATATGCAACCCTGGGCCCATAGGATGGGGTGTGGCTCCAGCACGGACATGTGGACTCAGGTGTCCACAGGCATGCATGCTAGGTCCACAGTTCGCCTCATGCTACCTGGTCAGGTGTGGGACTCTGAAGAATTTGGAAACTCAAAATTCAAACCTGGCCTTCAAGGTTGTTACGAAGGTGTATTTGTCAGAGCAGGAGGATTTCTGAACTTATTTTGACAGTTTTAGTTTGATTTGTAAACTTGTAAATATTTAGATCTATAGAATGTGAGGAATTCCCTGGTGGTCCAGTGGTTAGGACTTGCGCTTTTACTGCCAAGGGCCCGGGTTCCACCCCCTGGTCGGGGAACTAAGATCTCTCGAGCCGCCAAAAAAAAAAAAAAAAAGAATGTGGACACTGCCTTCGCATTCTAGCCCTGAGTCCCCACAATCAGTAAAGGAAACTGAGGCCCAGCGCCATTAACCAACTACCTAAGGACACTAGACCGGTAACTGGAAGAGCCAGACAGAACTCAAACCCAGCTCTTCATAATCTCAGTGTCAGTTCCTGAGGCAAACTCCCTCTCCTCAACTTCACCTCTTCAAAGCGCCTAACCCCCCGGGGGCTCCCAGGAGGCAAAGTGCTGGGTCCACACAGCCCATGTCTCTCTTAACATCCAGGGCTTTCTCCTCAATACCGCAGGAGCCAAATCCAAGCCATTGTAAATCCAATGGTTGCTCTACATATGCATGCTTGTAGCTACCTGCAGTGCAGAGAGAATCCATGCTAGAGGTAAGTAAGCAGGGACACGTGCCTCGGGAACCTCACAAGATGCAGCCTGAGGCTTTTGAAAATACATCTTTTTACAACTCTAAGTCCAGAATTGCATTTTAGTGTTCGTGCAAAACAGGCTGTGTGGCAGTTTAGAAAGCCCACATACAATACCTTCATAAGACCTGTACTTATGGAGATCCTTTCATCCAAGAAATTCAAAGTACTTTACAAGCTCAGAGCCATTCATCCAAATACTCCAGGGAGGTATGCAGGTGGCCAGGGTTATACTCATTGACGAAGAAACTGAGGCAGGCTGACAGCCTTAAGTACCGTTCTTTAACATGGTCTGTGCTTTTTGAAAATGAATGGCCTTAAACATCTATAAAAACATGCCACCGATACGGTGGGAGAAAGATTTGCACTGTTTTTCTCAAAATTAAACTGAATGTAACAGAATTAAATACCATGTCACAGAAATCTATACCTTGCTGTAGTTCTTTCAACCAAAAGGCCCCCAAAATTTATGCTTAGGTCTCTGCAAGGAGCTTATTAAACTTGAGATACTATTGCCTTTCAAAATGCAAATTCCAAATCACAAATTTTAAGACAGAAAATTCAATTCCCCCCCCCCCCCCCCCCCCCGACACACACACACCAAGTAGAATCAGGCTTTTACACCTTTGGCCAAAAAGCACTTAGCAAAGGTGACTAGCATATTCCCCCTGGTCTAGAATGATTTCAAGCCATAGGTATTAGCTTAATTTGCTTTTTAGTGGGAGGTAAATGGCCCCAGGTAAATATGCCTAAAAGTAGTGGAGGAAGAGTTCTTTTATAAATAAGGAAGATTAGCAGTTTAAGAAGAATAAAACAGAAAGTAGTCACTGTAGTTACCTCAGTAAAAAAGTCTGTGTTGAAAACATTTCTGAAAGTTATGCTCATAACAATAACCAACAACTTAGTGAGAGTTTACTGTAACGCTAACCATTGTTCTTGGTGCTTGTACGTGACCCATTTTATAGATGAGGAAACTGAGGCTCAGAAAAAGTGATACCTATAATCTCAAAGACCTTACAGTGGAGTTAGAAAAATCATTCATTCATTATTAAGCTGAACTACATAGAATCTGAAATATGGAAATTTACATAAAATTTCCCCTAGGGGGTTCACCTTGTAGTGGAGGAGCACTCAGGTAAAACAACTTTCAAATAGGCATGTACAAGGCACAAGAGCAACGCAATGCAGGCTGAACTGAGGGGCTGGGGCAGGAAATAAATACTTTGCAGAGAGTATTTCAACAGGCAGATACAAGAAGGAATTGTAGACTGATGTAAATGGCTTATGCAAATGTACCAAGACTTCAGAGAACTTAATCTGGGGGACACAGGTTGTCTGGCTTTGCTAGACAATGAGGGTGCACGCTGGTAAAAGGTAATCCTGGTCTGGACAGGTATGGATAGATGGGAATTGGATATTGAGTTAATTACTTTTACAACTGTGTATACCTTATCTCCCCCAACAAGATATAAGTCTCCTTGAGGGAAGAAAACCTTTCCTGGATTCTAGCAGAGTGGTTTATGTCTCCTATTGTTTAATTTAAGGGATTGATTGCTGTTATTTCTTCATCACCATCATCAGAGCTAACAACACTTAGACAATGGCTTACAGCCACAACTCTTAGCCTTATATTAACTTATTTAAGCCTTAAACAAACCCAATGAGGTAAATTCCATTGCTATCACCATTTTCCAAATGGAACTGAGGCACAGTGGTGTGCTAGAACAAACACCTGCTAAAAGGCACTTTATGGAATTTGTGTCTCCAAGGCATACCCCAAACAGAAGTGCAGAACTGTTACCAGGGATTTCCTTTCTAGGTAATTGCCAACACTCGTCCCTCCCATCCCAGGCACCCTCTCCCATCGTGAGCAATTGTCACAGACTCCCCAGGAGATGACCGATAAGCTCCTGAACACTATCTTCTCATCCATCTCACAGAATCTGCCACTCGCCTGCTCAGTCGCACCCAGTGCTATCTGCCAATGAGAACCAGTGTCAAAGGTGCTAATGCCAAAGTACTAATTTACCTGCTGAGACACCAATGATGTCACCTCCTAGTAGCCCAAGCCATCTAACTCTTGTGGCTGCCAACCTGATTCCCAGTGGAGTTACTGCTGTCACTTCACATGCTCAACAAGGCACAAGATTTTGGTGGCATCAGTTCTCTCGAGTTTCTGCTTCCACTTTTAACAGTCAAATCTCCCTAGGTTTCCAACATGATTCCGGGAAGAGTTCAACTGGAAGGTAATCCAAATGATTGTCACCATGCTTTCCTTGAAATCCTTCTTTCCACTAACATATTTTTAAGTTCCGATTACATAAACATTCCTCCATTCGATTGCAAGTTCCTTTGGACAAGCGTGAGAGGTACAAAACTTTTCATAATTTAGATTAAGAAAATACTAGGCTGGTAGGCATTTGACTGGAATGAACGAAGTATTAATTTTCTACCTCCACCATAAGTTTGTTGAGACTGTACATGCCTCTTCTCTGTTCACTTCTGTTCCTCATTTCCTTGTCTATAAAATGTGTTAATAACACTAACTCCACAAGGTTTAAACACTCAATAACCGTTAGTTATCATGAGCATTATTCTCAGATATATACACTTAATATATACGTACTGTTGTGATTGTAAAAGGCATCAGCAATGGCTACCTGCCCTTAGCTGAATTGGACAAGAAATATTCAAAGTCTTCCCATAAAACAAGATTCCTCAATGACGAACAGAGTCCTGGAAACCAAAACACCAGACCTCTAGACTTACAAGACGAGTGTGAATTTGAAAATATGAGCGAGCACAGAAGGCGAAAGCCATAATACCAGTTACAACTGAAAGTCATGTCTTCCACATGCAATCAAAATTACCATCAACAAAGAAAAGATACGCATATGCCCATGGACATGAGAAAGTAAACTAACTGACCAAAGAGCCACTTCTACTCACCTGGTAAGTGGCTGAAACACAATCACGGCAACACACCTTGCATTTTGGTTAACAGGCGACATAAACCCAGCTAACGTCAGCCTGTGTGACCTCACCACCCTGGGATGGGAGCCAGAGGTTTCACCTGAGATCTGAGTTATGAGATCTGGAAAGTGTCTCAGTTGCTTTCTTTTAGCAGAACAAAAGGGAGCAAGGAGGCAAGAAGGTAGAACCAGAAATTGTCCAGACTCCATTACCCTAAGTTACCTGATGATGAGTAAATATACCCTGTTCCACGGTTTCAATGGAAGGTAAACTACTACTAAAAATATCAGATGTTCGTCATGCTTTTAATCTCTTCCTTTTCTCTTATATCAGAAAGAATTATTCATGCTTCCTGACCAAAAGGTTATTATCCCTTTAATATAACCGCAGACAAACCCTATTCCCTTGTTCTATCCTTATACCCTTTTTCTTTCAGCCCCGTCAGACCACTTAAATCCATTAACCATGGTGGAGCCCAGCACCCTATTATAAACCTCCCTCCCAGTATGCCTTAGCGGAAAAGCTGAAATTGCACTGCTTTAAAGCGTTGTCCTGACTCCTCCTGGCTGAATGATCTTGGGTAGATGTCTTCACCTCTCTGGGCCTCACCTCCTACATCCATAAAATGAAGTTGATCTTCTGCACCCCCATCACCACCGAAATCCTTGCAGTCTTTAGACCACAGGTTTTCAAGTGTGCACAGATGCAAAGAATCATGGGAGGCCAGACCCCACTCTTACCATGTGAGTGAAAGAGTTCTGTGAAAACATGTTCTTAGGACTAGGGGCCACATGGAGAAGAAAATACTAAGGCGATGTAATAGGGAGTCAGGGAGGAACACTTCATCTTATCCCCAAAGGGGAATTCGAAAGTGTGAGCGCTCACAGCCACAAAGGAGAAGGGCCGGCAGGGAGCCCAGCGGTGCCAACTACACCTGAAACCCTCCCTTCTCCCCGAGTACAGAGTATTTCTGTATCCAGTGTAACTGGAAAGGGAGAATTAGGCAGATAGGGTTTTTCTAAGGAATAGGACAGCTTATTAAGTGCTATAAAGCAGGGGACTCCAACCCCCGGGCCATGGACCAGTACCAGTCCATGGCCTGTTAGGAATCGAGCTACACAGCAGGAAGTGAGCGGCAGGCAAGCGAGAGAAGCTTCATCTGTATTTACAGCCGCACCCCATGGCCTGCATTACCACCTGAGCTCTGCTTCCTGTCAGATCAGCAGCAGCACTAGATTCTTTTTTTTTTTTTTTTTTTTTACATCTTTATCGGAATATAATTGCTTTACAACGGTGTTAGTTTCTGCTTTATAACAAAGTGAATCAATTATACATATACATATGTTCCCATATCTCCTCCCTCTTGCGTCTCCCTCCCTCCCACCCTCCCTATCCCACCCATCCAGGTGATCACAAAGCACTGAGCTGATCTCCGTGTTATGCGGCTGCTTCCCACTAGCTACCTATTTTACGTTTGGTAGTGTACATATGTCCGTGCCACTCTCTCACTTTGTCACAGCTTACCCCTCCCCCTTCCCGTATCCTCAAGTCCATCCTCTAGTAGGTCTGTGTCTTTATTCCCGTCTTGCCCCTAGGTTCTTCACAACATTTCACTTTTTCTTAGATTCCATATATATGTGTTAGCATACGGTATCTGTCTTTCTCTTTCTGACTTACTTCACTCTGTATGACAGACTCTAGGTCCATCCACCTCACTACAAATAACTCCATTTCGTTTCCTTTTATGGCTGAGTAATATTCCATTGTATATATGTGCCACATCTTCTTTATCCATTCATCCGATGATGGACACTTAGGTTGTTTCCATCTCCTGGCTATTGTAAATAGAGCTGC
>RJWK010007429.1:0-13896 GCA_004363435.1 Platanista minor | reverse complement strand
AATTATGGTTTTCTCAGGGTATAAGCAGCATTAGATTCTAATAGGAGCCCGAACCCTAGTGTGAATGAACTGCACATGTGAGGGATCTAGGTTGCGTGCTCCTTATGAGAATCTGATGCCTAATGATCTGAGGTGGAGCTGAGGCAGTGATGCTAGTGCTGGGGAGCGTCTGCCAATACAGATTGTCATTAGCAGAGAGGTTTCACTGCACAGACACCATAATAAATCAATTGCTTGCAGACTCACATCAAAACCCTATCAGTGAGTGGCAAGTGAAAACAAGCTCAGGGCTCCCACTGATTCTGCATTATGGTGGGTTGTATAATTATTTCATTATATATTACAGTGTAATAATAATAGAAATAAAGTGCACAATAAATGTGATGCGCCTGAATCATCCCCAAACCATCCCTCTCAACCCAGTCTGTGGAAAAACTGTCTTCCACGAAACCAGTCCCTGGTGTCAGTAAGTTTGGCTGCCATAAAGCTTAGGCAGTCAGTTACATCTTATATGCACTGAGTTCCACACCTTGTTACTGGTTCTCTTTAGAAAGATCAAGCTGAAACCAAAATGTTCCACTCTTCTCTCTACTCCTCATTCAGTGAGCATCCCATGTGTCAATACACAAATTTTAAATCTCCAAAAACAGAGAGGCCCTAATTATGACCACATAGCATTGATGAATTTAATCAGTTAATGTTTCAGGATCTACCCATCAAACATGGACAGCTCACAGTCAATGTAAGAAGTTACTTTGTAAACTGAATTTTTTTTTTTTTCTCCTTGAATTTGAGATCTAGAAGCCTGCCTGCATTGCTTGATTTCCCTGGAAATTTTCCAGATTTGTACTTCAGTTTCAACTTTGTGGATTGGGCTTTGTTTCTTAAAGACAATAGTGAATGGTTTTGCTATTGGCTATTAAATCTGCTTTTAAGCGCAGCTTAGGTATTCTTTGCAAAGAGGCTTCTGTTATTTCCATCATGTTATTTTTTCTCAATTTTTCTTCTTTCTTCTCCGTTTTAAATTCCCTCTTCTCGGTGGTTTGCCTAAGTGCTCAGGTAATATACATACAAATGCTTTGACAGACAGATGGGTAAGTACCATCTCATGGTGCCCATACTTCTTACTGAAAAAAGTGCCTAAAACAGAGATCAGTAATTCCAGCCCCTAAGGTGCTATAATAGTCCCTGAAGAGGGTAGTTTGCAACTAAAACTATAGCACAATGGCTCTATAAACTAAGGTTACTAATATTGCTTGGCAATACCATAAAGAAAGTATTCTAATATGCCTAATACACACACTGCATAAAACTGGTAATTTTACTTTAAAACCAGTAGCAAAATAACATTTGTTAAACTGGTTTTACAGAGTCAATGTTATGTTTTTTTTTTAATATACAATTTTCATGCTGCCAAATATACTACAGGAGTGTGAACCTCCAAAAAGATTTTCTTAAGCTGTAGGTCTTATCAGCTTTGTAGGCTAGTCTCTATAGGCACAGGATACCTGAAAGCTTATTAATGAGTAACACTTAAGACATCTTTACTAAAGTGCTAATCACAACTGGGTATTGCCCGTTTAATTCTATGTTACTGTTATCGCCATTTTACAGCTTAGAAAATGAAGGCTTTAAGAGGGAGGTTAAGTAATTTGTCTGAGGTCACATTTCCAGTAAATGATAGAACCAGGATTTGAACCTGAGAACTCCAGCTCCAGAGCCCAAGCATTTAGCTACTATACAATATCACCTCAGTACTGATCCTGGGGTCCATAATTTTACAGGGAAAGAAAAACAGCTCACCTACATGTTATTTGCCCCAGAAAACACTTAAGGCCAGACTAACATGGGTCCAAAACAGGCAGTTCTGGCTACTGAAATGCCTCAAAGACCCCAGCTTGTAGATTACTTTGCCTGTGACATTCTTCCTGCACAAAATCCAGAAGCAGGTTATGGCAAAAGGCTCCTCTGAATTACGGGGAGTAGTGAGAGCTCATGGCTGTCTAGCCCTGTCCACCTGCTTTCAGTTATCTGGAGACAGTGCCTCCCAAGCTGTCCACATACCAAGAAATGTCAAGGCCATCATTATTTACATCACATGAACCTGAAGGTCAGTTCAAAAGGGTACCAGCTATTTATGGGAATGTTTTAGTCACCCAAGGCAGATGAGAAAAGGAAGAACTTGGAACTGTTCCCATTTTATCTTAACGATCTCTAACATAAGAAGTCTACTGCCAACCCCTAAGACATTCCAAAGTGAAAGGTAAAGTTAGTATTTTTAACATAAAAAATCACTTGTAGTATTCAATTTTCATGAATCTAATGTCACCTACAATAGCAAATCAGAAGATCCCACCACATTAAATAGTGCCTGAAACCTCTGACTGTTAAGCAATTCCAAAGTGATGATATACCTACCTTAGTTTTAGAATGAGTTTTGTTCTAAATGCTGTATCGGGCATGTTTAAAGAACATGGAAATAAACAGAGCCTGTATCTAGGACCACTGGTGATAAAACAGACCATATGAACATTACCAAATGCCCTGTTCAACTCCTCCTATATTTATTGGCAACTAAAAGATCACTGGATAAAGTCCTCTCCAAGGCCAGTTCAAACCTTTTGCCCTAGACACACACAGTTGGGAAAGAAACTCTATCCTTCTACCCCTCATTTCATCACCTCAAAACTGGAATTAAGTGCATATAAATGAAAATAAAATATTCAAAAACACCATAGCTAAACTCCCACCAAAATGTTGAATTTGTCATTACATTCCTAACACTGGCTAATACCTTGACCTTATAAAAAGAACCTCAGTTCTATAATTAGGCCACTTAGTTTCTTTGATGTCCCAACTACATCAGAATGTCAAGAAACAAAAAGCACAGGGCTTCCCTGGTGGCGTAGTGGTTGAGGGTCTGCCTGCCGGTGCAGGGGACGCGGGTTCGTGCCCCGGTCCGGGAAGATGCCACATGCTGCGGAGCGGCTGGGCCCGTGAGCCATGGCCACTGAGCCTGCGCGTCTGGAGCCTGTGCTCCGCAACGGGAGAGGCCACAGCAGTGAGAGGCCCGTGTACAGCAAAAAGAAACAAAAAGCATGAAGGAAAGACGTATAAAATTTAACCAAGTGATTTAACTGGATTAACACACTGACCTTTTTTAATGGAAGTCTCCTTGAAAAAGAAAAAGACAGATTCAAGACTCTGCTGCTTGCAATAAAGAGGTATGTCCAGAGAGTATCAAAAGTTGTACTCTCCTAGTTGAAATCTCCTGAGTTTTATTTTCCTGTTTTGACAAGAGGTCTCTTGACGAAAGGCCTGCGGTGTTATAAATTATCCCCTTACTCACTCTCCTCAGCTATCCCTGCTGCAACAGGAAGAAAGTAAACCTTGGAGTCCTGCACTTATAGCCCTTAATCATACACACGTGAGCCCCTCAAAGGAGTAAATCACTGTCTTTTCACTGCATCACCATGATTCACGCCTGAAACGCAGCAGAGAAGACCAGTCCTCAGAAATGCCATACCCAAGAAAGCGATCTTAGTACATTACAAATAGTGATACTCAGGCACACCAGTGCAGTTTCTTCTCAAATAGACATCACACCAACAAGTGTATCATTCTAATTGAGTCAACCAGCCGTGTTAAAGGCATATTTTTATAGAGCAAAGCTTTCCAAACAGAACATTTCAGGATTCAGTACCCTTTCTAAGCTCTGTTAAAACCAAACATCTATATCGTGTTAATCCACCTGGGCATGACTTTAATTAGCAGAATTTGCCCTATGGTTAGGCTGACTTTCCTCTCATAAATTTGGCAGGGCAGAAACATGACCAATCATGTTTTAAGATGCTACCTAATTATATAAAAGATCTCATTTAATTTTACATAGAAGTGGTTAATAATCAACATACACTTGACCCTTGAACAATGCAGTTGAACTTTTGTGTATAACTTTACAGTCATCCCTGGGTATCCAAGGTTCCCTATCCATGGATTCAACCAACTGCAGATCATGTAGTAATATTAACACTATAGTAGGTCCTTATTACAAAAAAAAATCCATGCATAAGTGGACCCATGCAGTTCAAACCCATGTTGTTCCAGGGTCAAATGTTTATCAATCCTGAAGAATATTTAAGGTTACCCCATTTTCTAAGAAAATGTGCCATTTACTACACCTTGAGCAGAAAGAAGAAAAGAGCTTTTTAATAGTTATAGAGCCCACTTTTATTTTGGTTACAAAAAGTGCGAACTGTTTCCAGGTTTATGTGAATTGCCTGAGTTTTGGTGGGTTTTCCTACTCAATATACAACTGCATTGCTTCCATTTGTCTGTCTTGTTGGGGAGAGGCAGTATCACAAGTACTAGCTCAATACTTTTAAGCACCTTAAAATCTCTCTAGCTGTGGAGGGAAGTACACGGCCTCCATCTTGCTGAGCAAAAGCCAATAGAACGAGACCGAATGATAGGAAAATCTGCAGGACGTATTTTCTAAATTTCTTTGTTGAGTTTGCACCACTGTTACCCGCTGCTCTTCACAACTGCCCGCCTGTTTCATCAAACTTGCCATCAGCTCAGCATCAGTATGGTAACAGTACAATGGTCTCCTAGCTCCTACATTTCAGATTAATGAGTGGATGTGAATGAGTGCTTTGTCTGCAAGATAGATATATATATTACACATATATGACTCTCTGACCTTCGCTTTATTTCATTCAAAAATCTGGAACTAAAACTCACATTGGGTGAAGAAATGCATTATGAACTCTTTCAGCAAGAACCAGACCAGGCTACCAGACTGTTTCTTTAAACTGCTTTCCAGCAAAATGGCCTCCTCAAGGATTAGGCTCTGAAATGGCTAAGAAGAATTTGTAGGACAAAGAATGACACATTTTTGATAGTGGTGAATATATACATAGGATAAAAGTATTTTTTAGATAAAAATCATTGTGGTACATTTAAAGAGTAATATAATTGAAAACAGATTTTTTTGGTAAAGAATGAACTCAGTGCTACCACACGTTTAAGGTTGTTTTATTTTTTATTGATTTTAAAGGGCTTTCTAATAAGATTAGATGCCCTGCATTGTAGGGCCAAAAGCTCTTTGACTGCATATAAATGAATTGCGGTCCACTCCACTTTCAACAAAGGACTCTTATCCAGACTCCATTAATGTTACATTAAGTCGAAAGTATCTCCTTTGACTTTTTGGTTGCGCTGTGGAAAAACACTAACAATAAGGCCTTAGCCTGAATGTATATGTATATACAAAAATACCCTTTCCCCTTAAGCCTGTATTAACAAAAATCTGGCATCCATATCAAAGTACATGGTCACAATACGTTACTAAACAAAAGGAATCCATCTTGATGAACATTCCGCCACAAAACACGAGCTCCTGCGGTTACTTCAACCTTACTGGTGCCATGTATTAGTTTTTGAATGACAGATTTTTTTGAATCACACTTGTGGTATGTTTTACCTCAGCTTTTAAACCGTGCAAATGGAAGAAAACCAACCTTAGTAATAAACATTCCCCTATCATCAGGTTATTGCCAGACCTAAAGAACAATGCAATATAAACCACAGATGCTGATGCCTGTCAGGAAGCATCCAAAGATTAACCCACAGCAAACTATCCCTGTATTGCATTCCAGCGCCACTTAAATACAAACGCAAGAAAGGCGCCTTTTAGCGAAAAATGTAGATGTCAGGCAGCTGCATGTCAGCCTTTAAAAACGATCTTCAGAAAATCTCACAGGGGCTTATGCGATCCTAAAACAGCAAATACTGACTTTAAAAAACGTAAGACCAGTAAACCACATTCAAGGTCAGAAAAAGTCTACTTGGCCACCTGAATAACTCTGCCATATTTGGTATGCAAAATTAAAAGGCAGAGATTTAAAAGCAGTCATTAAATGCTAGATTTCAACGTGAAAAGTTAAAACTGGGCAGGGCATAAGCCAAACTAAAGGCAACTCATTTAATGGCATTTAGTCAGCTCACTTGTTAAATATACACTTGTCACACATACAGCCAAAAAAAAGGACTAAAGTTAACCAAGAATGGCTAATGTGATAATCAGACACATATATTGAGCCACTACGTATGTTTGAAGCAGTCACAAAATTGCTAGGCCTGCCTCAAGTAGGCCAAGAGATAACTGAATATTGTTAAAATAGTAAAATATATGAAGAGACATGTACGGCGGGGAGTGTACTCAGCAAGATGTCACTAAATTATATCCTTAGATCCGTCTTGCCTTTAAAACGCACTCCCATCAGACACCCATTCACCCACCACACAAAACACAACCAGAAAGCAGCTCAGAGTCTGCAACCAAAATGACAGCCCAGGAGTCTGTGGGTTTTATAAATGGTGACTTGAGATTTAGGTTTTGTTTCTCTGTATAAATAAAATATCCATGGAAATGTTCTCCTGACACTATGGAATCACAGAAGATCCAAAGACCCAGTGGTTTACCCATTTCTTTGATCAAAAGCAGAGGACCAACTAGGTGAGAAGTCCCTTCTACCTGCCACTGGATTATTTACAGTGAGGTACGAAGATTTTATTGATTTACCAGAAAATGTTGCCCCTATCAAGTTCAGTACTGAACAATGAAGCATAGATATTCAATTTCAATTAGACAGCAACAAGCCGCCAAAGCATAAAAGCAGCTTTCAAACATCAACATTTTAAAGGGGAAGTTTGGGTGGAGAAGATAAAGAAGAAAACTGTACAGATACAAAAAGGATTGGTGCTATGGAAGAGCAGAGGAGGGGCTAATTTTTTCCATTATCCTGGGGGTACCACTTAGGTTCAATTAAGCTCAGACTGCAAAATGAGTGCAAGCCCGTGTTTTGTACTCCAATTACCAATACGAACAGCATTTACTAGCTGAAGGGAACATCTTCTGAACATTAGTATGGCTTACCAATGATGACTTTCTATCAATTTCCAACATAAAAAATTTTAAGCCCACCACTGTTGGTGGTAATGACTCAAGAATTACACAGGGAAGCATAAATATGTCTCTGTATGTTTATCTGGTTAGGTAACAAGAAGCTCTTGGAGCTGAAAAGTTCAAAGAGCCAACTTGTTATCCCAGAGCCCTAAATCTATAAATCTTACAGCTGACAATTCCCAACCTGGGCAATAACAGATTAGAAGATCAGGAGGGGCATTTCTATTCTTAAGGATAGAACCAGCAGCGGCTGTTCTCACTTGGAAGACTTGGCTCACTCAAACTTGTTTATGCATTTGGTGTGTTCATGTAATTTGCCAATTTGCTAGGCTTGACACCAGGAGGATGGTTTAGCATTTGCTGATATTGTCCATTTGCTGACCCACACAAACTCAAGGCCTAATGCCACATAAAAAGGACCTGACCAGCTGGGAAGAGACGTAAAGTACCTGACGAAAAAGAATGAAGTCTTGTCTTGATTTTTCTCTGGAAAAGGTCAAGAAGGAACTAGCATTTTCTAACAATTCGAATCACCCTTTTATTTATCCTTTCTTCTTATAAAAGCTAGATGTATTCCTATAGCATATTTCAATAAATGGTCTCAACCACAGCTCAAAAAACAAAACAAAAAAAAATCAGGCACTTAATGTAAACACACTTTAGGTATTTAGCCCCAAATGAACACCAGCTAAATAAACTACTGACCTGAGAACACAAACACACAGCCAATCTCACTCACTCTTGCAAGTCACTGGGCTAATTAATAAAGCTTTTCTTGCTA
Organism: Platanista minor; assembly: GCA_004363435.1. NCBI lineage: Eukaryota > Metazoa > Chordata > Mammalia > Artiodactyla > Platanistidae > Platanista > Platanista minor. Next base: position 6,145 of record RJWK010007429.1, on the reverse strand, counting down.
GTGAGAAGCACAGCTTCAGGGGGTTTTTGTTTTGTTTTGTTTTCACCGTCTCTTACCCCAAGAAGGAGACAAATCATACATGTATTGATTCATGCAAAAGATCTTTAGAATGAGACCCATGTTGGTTTTTTCCAGTGCTAATATTTCATGAAAGTCTCTAACACTCAATAACAGAAAACTGCATTTAAAAAAAAAATTTGCACTACATTGTATGTATTTCATTACGTGCAGAGCCACACGTTTGGATCACTAAGCATATACCTACCGTATTTCAGGAGTACCAAGAGGCCCAACTACTCCAAAACTCTCTCTTCCTGGGCTGCTTGTCAGAATACCAAAATCCCTACCATGCCTTAGGGTCTTGGGTATCAAATCTTCTTGATAAAATAGCTATTAACTCCTTAGCATAAATCTGCTTCACACAGTGATCTAGTGACCAAGAGCCAAAGAACATAATCAGTTAAACCATAGTACAAGTGGGGAATGGAGGAAAAGTTTTATTTCAGGAGAAAAATCTTGTAATTAGGGTGGACTGGGTCCCAGAAAGCAGGAGGAGGATTGAGGAAATAGGAGGAAGAAGTCCAGGAAATGCCTATCAGAACAGACACAATTTTAGTCCATTATGAAGTGAAAATGTCGAGACTTGGCTTCTTGTCGTAGATGGTGTCTCAAGATTTATTTTCTCATCATCGGCACCATCAGTCAGGTAAAACCAACATGCATTCGTTGGAGGAGAGAGCAAAGCCTTGCTTCCTTGTTTTGCTTGGAATTCTGCCCCCTCTCTCTCCCCATTACCCTGGGCACCTGCCAACCCTTTGCCCATAACAACTGATACTTTCTTCCTCTGTTTTCTCACCCTTTTCTGTAATTCTTTCATAAAATTCCAGAAATAAAAATTAAAATCCTCTACCTAAGTAAAAGCAGGCACCACCTTTTTAAAACTCCATCTACCAAAAAAATATTTACATTGAGATAAAGTGTTGCTTTGTTTACTCAGAGAGCACAGACATTGAGCAAGGAAAAAAAGCCTGGTCTACTGATTCTGAGTCTAGGCGTTATCCCCAGGACCAGTTGTTTCTCACTGTTACCATTGTGAAAAAGTCACTTCTACTTAAGTCGCAGAGCAACATTTCAAACCTTACCAAAACATTAATATCGTATAGTATCGCATGAACTTATTTGCAAAGCAGAAATACAGACAAAGACGTAGAGAACTAATGTATGGATACCAAGGGGGGAAGGGGAGGGTGGGATGAATTGGGAGATAACTAATGAGAACCTACTGTATAGCACAGGGAACTCTACTCAGTGACCTAAATGGGAAGGAAATACAAAAAAGAGGGGATTATACGTATAGCTGATTCACTTTGCTGTACAGCAGAAACTAACACAGCATTGTAACGCAACTATACTCCAATAAAAATTAATTTTAAAAAATAAAAAAGCAAAAAACATAGTTAGCTGCTTGCATGGGATGATATCAAATCAGAACTGGAAGATTAGGTTGAGCATACCTTCAAACCAGACCTCGATCACAGTGCATATCCAAATAGCATGTAACCTTTCGATATTAGAATTACAAAAGCCTGGGCAACAGATCAGCAGACTCCTGCCCGATTTCAAATGAGAAGCCTAAGCAACGACATGCAGTCTATGCTTTCTGTGTCCAGTGGTCAAGCAAGCTCTCTTAAGAGGAGTTGCCAATTCTCACGGAGCAGAGAGCCCCGTTTTCTCCAAAAATGCAACAAAGGCTCTGAAGAGGCTGGGCTCTGGCACAGTTGGAGCAGAAATGCGCGACGTCCTTTACTTACTTCAGCACTCTGCCCTTCTTTACACACTGAATGCTACATCTAAAGGAAGTGGGGACCAGGTAAAACTTCAGAGAGGTTGGGATGTGGCAGAGGTCCGAGGACAACCAGGGACAGGGATCTGCACGTGTGGCAGGAGACCCTCAGCAACCAGGGTAGAAGCAAGAGAGCAGGGTGCTGTTCCACACGTTTAAGTGGGGGCTGGTGGGAGGTGCAGGTCACACAGCCAGCACTTAGTCAGGTGGAAGGAACATCCAGCATAGCCACTAAACAGGCCATAGACAAAGCTTAAATGTTTCTACTTTCTATTTTTCTTCCTTTTTACCCCTAAAGGCCAGTTGCAATCTACTTTGTTCACAGCCCCACACTAGCTTATTCAACATCTAGCTACTTAGGAGCAACCTAATATATTTGTCATCATAAAACCTTGACAAAGTTGAAGAGTAAACTTTGACATTCCATACTCTTTGGGATCACCGGCTCCCTGCTAGATGAGCTATGTTCAGGCCTGGAGCACCTCCTGAAACATCCACTCTCGAATAGGAGCCCCGTTTTGATCAGGTAAAGGGCTCCCTTCTCTGGAGATTTTCAGGATAACCTAAGGTTTCTTTTCCTACAGATTTAAAACAGCCCCATTTTTTAAAACTTCAGTAAAGACAACCACAAACACGGCATCAATTTTTTGCTCTTCTTATGTCATGTCTTAGGGGGAAATGGAGTAAGACTTACATGGGATAGAGGCTCGAGACCACCTGGAAGTGACCAGGCAACCGTGGAGGTTGGGAATCCCAATCCCAGCAGGGGGAGGAACATAAGCTTTGCAGTTAACTCACAGCAGGACTACTCACTTGCCCTCTTCACCTGTCTAGAAGGTTCACCTATCTAGAAGGTACCTTATCATCACTGTTCTTCATAACAAGAGAAATTGTACAGTAAAGGAATATGTTTTAACATCCCCAAACAATGTGATACACACCTGAGGTTCTCAAGCAACTAAAGCTTAGGCACTGAAGATGGGCCCTTTCCTTCTCTGCTGGAAAATACAACAATCTTTGGAATTGTACTTAAGTTCTAAAGGAAAAATGCCTTTCTGTCTCTTGAGCTCTGCCTCCTTCCATCAGTGGTCTTCTGGATGGAGTGACAATCGCTCCATCTCCCCTGAATGATCCATTCTTGCACGTGGCCTTGGACTAGCCATGACTCATACACAGAGCAGAAATGAAGAGTGACCATCACTTGCTTAAAAAATTATACCTGGACACCCATGCTCCCAGCAGTGCTCTTCATCATCAGATGAATAGATAAATGAAATCTGGCATACCCATACAATGGAATATTATTCTGCCCTCAAAAGGCTTTACCTTTCCTTTTGAGAGCTGCATAATGTTCATGCTACAACACGGGTGAAACTTGAGGACACCGTATGTTAAGTGAAACGAGCCAGGCACAAAAAGACAAATGCTGTATGCTTCCACTCATGTGGGGTAACTGGAGTAGTCAAACCCTTATGAGCAGAAAAACAGAATGGTGGTTGCCAGAACCTGGGGGAAAGTGGAAAGGAGTTGGCTTCACAACAATGTGAATATACCTAATGCTGCTGAACTGTGCGCTTAGAAATAGTTAACATAGTAAACTTTGTTTTTCCCATGATTGAAAATAAAGAGAAACATATCTAGCCCATAATCCGAAGGAACTGCTCCCTCCTCTAAATTACTATTGCGTTTTCACTGTCTCTCTCTTAATCTATTGATCCAATAGAAATGTACTTACTATAATGCTCTTAACTCATTTGATTCTCTGAAGTAGCAGCTCCAGGCATTAGTCCTTGTTTTACAGACAAGGAAATTGAGGCCCAAAGTGATTAAATGGCTTGTCCAAGATCATAACCGCCAATGGATGGCACTGATAGCATCTAATTCATATGTCACCTCCTTTAGCTCTCACACAAACCCTTTCTCTTTCAAAACAATCTTATAAGTCGCTGCCTCCACTCTCTAACTTCTCTCATCAACCTTCTGCAAGCAGGCTTCCCCCACACCACACCCACTCCACAGATCTCCCAAAGGTCACCCATCACACCTCCACACCTCTGCTATTCAGCTTTGGCAGCTTATCTCACTTCGCTTCTACGTAGCAAGGGGTGTGTCTGACCCACCCACCCTCTTCCTCCTGGAAATTACCTCGTCCCGCAGTGTTCTGGACACCATCTTCTCCTGGCTATCCTCCTCGTCTGACCACTCCTTCCTTATCGTGTTCTTAATAGATTTTCTTCCCCAATTTCCATCCAACAATGGTTAATGGATGACAAAATCGATTTATTCTAAACTGATTTAACACATCCACAGCGTTCTTTTGAGGCTCCCGTAATAGGTTCTACAGGCTCCAGGATGCAGGTCCTCCGGAGCTGTCACTTGAAGATGAGGGTTCTATTTCATGTACCTCACACCTCTGGTTGTCTGGCACACTATCTGACACATAATAAACCTTAACACAGTCTTGTTCCTCACTTTCCAATCTGCTTTCCCTAGCATACTCCACCAGTTTTTTACTGAGAAGTTCCCAAACTATTCAACTGTCCCCTTCATTCCAAGGCCAGTTAAGGGTACAACTTGGGCTCCAGACTACACCTAAAGCAGAGGCAGAATATCTCCACTGTCCCTTACTGTGTAGGTCTCAGAGCCCAGCCAGGTCTGTACCGGAGCGCCCCCCCCGAGCTATTTTATAGGAATTTCCACAGGCTGCTGCCATGCCCCGACTGCTCTGTCTCACCTGCCCTTTCTGCCCTCAGAGGGTCTCCCCCCAACATAATAACATTAAATGAGATTAGAACATTCAAGTAATTTTCCTGCATTTTCTAATTCAATTAAATGAGTTAAATACTTGAAACTCTAGTAAGAGAAAATGAGAGGAAGCTCCAAAGGTGTGTGGACGTCCAAGTCAGCTCAATTTTGGCGAAGAGGAAATAAGGTTATAGCAACAGACAAAATGCGCCATAATATTCCACTGACTAGAAGGCTGCACAATGGCACAGTTTTGTTCTTTGCTACCCTCGCTCAGTCTTTGCTTTACCCACTGGCCTCCATAAATGGTGCACATTTCATCCTTTTTTGAATTAGTACATTCTAAAGTCTATTTCTGATCTGACCTCACAGATGTTCTATTAGTCCTATGTTCAGCATAATGGAATGTTAATAGGCTGCTATGATTTACTCTCCAAAAATCAATTGTATAGATGCTGCCAGGTAAATAAGCTACTTTGGTGGGTATGTCTATTCACACAGTATTAGGTACCGCTTGAAAAGTGACTGCCTTGGGCTTCCCTGGTGGCACAGTGGTTGAGAGTCCGCCTGCCGATGCAGGGGACGCGGGTTTGCGCCCTGGTCTGGGAAGATCCCACATGCCGCGGAGCGGCTGGGCCCGTGAGCCATGGCCGCTGAGCCTGAGCGTCCGGAGCCTGTGCTCCGCAACGGGAGGGGCCACAACAGTGAGAGGCCCGCGTACCGCAAAAAAAAAAAAAAGAAAAATGACTGCCTCAAGGGATGAAACCATCCTAGGGAATTCAGAGCTCTCTTAAATTGATTTTCTGTTTGTTATAGATATGGAGAAAGATGTCCCACTTAATTCCACATACCTGAAAAACAGTGAGGTAACTGATCCTTATTAGCCTGTCACATGGACAACACCCGAAATGTAGCAAAATATTAAGATAAAAATTCAACAGCAAATGATGACCACTCAGTTGTAAATTTTGGAAGGCAGCTGTCTGGTGCAAGAGAGGGGTTAATTTTTTTAAGTCTAGAAAAAGATACCTAACGTATAACCATAAGCGACCAGTGTATCACAATAGGACATTCAAAATGAAAATGGTAGCTTTCATAAAAAATTTTTGAATTCTATGTTTCAACAAATGAAAGGTCATTCTTTGATAAAAGAAGTGTGATGGGACATGAAGCTGACCCAAGAAAGTTATCAATTTTTAAGACTGAGCAGATTTTTTAAGAGATCACATTGCTTTGAAAGAATGGGAAAAGAAAAGCCTTTCTAGACTTCTGAGTGTTACAGAAAACATTTTCCTTCTACCATAGTTGTCTTGAATTGTGTGTGTATTCAGAGTTAAAGCTTTTTTCAATATTTGGTTTTTTATGGAATACATGTAAAATTATCACTACCAAGCCTGAAGGCTCTACTCTAGTAGACAACAGTCTCGGAAGCTCAAATATCTCAAAGGGACCAACTCCTCCCAGAGAAACAGGCACACTAAGGGGTGAGTGAGATGTGTGGGGAGCAGGCCTTGTAGCTGGCCCCGGAGAAGGAGTATTTTTTTTTTTTTTTTTTTT
>RJWK010007428.1:19324-50017 GCA_004363435.1 Platanista minor | reverse complement strand
TTTTTTTTTTTTTTTTTTTTTTTTTTTTTTTTTTTTTTTTTTTTTTGCGGTATGCGGGCCTCTCACTGTTGTGGTCTCTCCCGTTGTGGAGCACAGGCTCCGGACGCGCAGGCTCAGCGGCCATGGCTCACGGGCCCAGCCGCTCCGCGGCATGTGGGATCTTCCCGGACGGGGGCACGAACCCGTGTCCCCTGCATCGGCAGGCGGACTGTCAACCACTTCGCCACCAGGGAAGCCCTGCTTCTTTTTTTTATATTTACTAGTTTGTTGTATTTTTTAGATTCCACATATAAGTGATATCACACAGTATTTGTCTTTCTCTGTCTGACTTATTTCACTTCGCATAATGCCCTCCACATCTGTTCATGTTGTTGTAAATGGCAAAATTTCACTATTAGTATTCCATTGTGTGTATATATATATATATATATATATATATATATATATATATATGTACCACATCTTCTTTATCCATTCATCTGTTGATGGACACTTAGGTTGCTTCCTTCAATTGTAAATAATGCTGCTATGAGCAGAAAATGACCACTAATGAAATTGAGTCAGTAATTTAAAAATGCCCAGCAAACAACAGTCCAGGACCAGATGGCTTCACAGGTAAATTCTACCAAACATTTAGACAAGCATTAACACCTATCCTTCTGAAACTATTCCAACAAATTGCAGAGGTAGGAACACTTCCAAACTCATTCTATGAGGCCAGGATCACCCTGATACCAAAACCAGCCAAATATATCACAAAAAAGTTGATTCTTTATGTGTCCATTCATTCCAGTATTCATTCACAAAGCATCTATCCAACACCTCAACTCTTCATATGGGAAAATTTAGGCCTAAAGAAAGAAAAAAGACTTGACTGAACTTACCCATTTGATGGCAGGTCTGAAATGAGTTAGAAACTAAATATCTTAATTCTTTCTCCCTTTCCTAACACTTACACTAAGCAAAAAATTCCTTCTTGTTTAATTTACAATTTCATCATGATGTAAGCACCTTCGTAATTACAGAACAAGTTGGTGTCAACACTACATTAATGAAAAAGTAGCCATTTTCTAGTCCCCAATCACTGGCTGCATGGGAGCTTGGAGAATTGGAAATGAATCACCTTTATTTACATTTGGTGGGTTCAGAAACATCTGAGTAAGGAGCAGTTGAGATTCATGAATCTGGAGTTGGCTAATACAAATTGAGATGCGTTCCATGAACTGTAAAGAAAGAGTTTGCTAAGGCAGTCACCATCGTATATCTAATTTCACAACTGTCCCTTCTCTAAAGCCTTTTAGAGCAATTTCAAACTAAATGAGAAGAGTAGCCCCAATTAGGAAACACAGAGACTCGCAGTTTTCTGTTACTTACTAAAACAAGTCTAAGTAAGTGTTGCCTGGTGCATACCCTCAGTTAATTTCATTGAAGCAACAGATGGGAAAGATATAGAATTAACAAATAATTAAAAATATAAGTGCATGGTTCTAATTTGTGTCACAATGTTTGAAAAATTATTTTCTCTAAGGTTTCCTAAACATTTCCTCTGAATATGTTAAAATACATATTTGTTTGATAAAGGAGGCATTTTAACTTAAGTTAAATTGAACTCAGAATGATTCTGTTCCAACACTTACCACTATGTACCCCTAGGAAATTTTATCAATATTTTAGAGGCTTGGTTTTCTCAATAGTAAAATGAGCACAATAATATCAATTTTGTAGGATTGCTGTAAGATTTTAATCTGGCAAAACATGTTCAGTGTTTAGTGCAATGCCACTAACATAGGTGTGAAATAGTGCTCAATGAATATTAGTATTACTATTGTATTTATTAATACGAATATTAGACATTTCAAATATTGGCTTCCCACTTTTAAACTATCACAAATTTTATATTAGCAGAAGATAATGAAAACTAAATAAGAATACTGTCACTGTAAATATTGATACTGGTGAGCCTGTTGACCTTAGCAGACCCAAATCTGACTCTTTAAGGGAAAGACTGGATACTCATTCCTAACAAAGCCTCCATGAACTTTGAATTATTTAAACTTTTTTTTTTTTTTGGCTGCGTTGGATCTTCACTGCTGTGCACGGGCTTCTCATTGTGGTGGCTTCTCTTATTGCAGACCACAGGCTCTAGGTCCGTGGGCTTCAGTAGTTGAGGCACGCGGGCTCAGTCATTGTGGCTCACAGGCTCAAGAGAGCAGGCTCAGTAGTTGTGGTGCGTGGGCTTAGTTTTTCCACGGCATGTGGGATCTTCCCAGGGCAGGGCTCGAACCCGTGTCCCCTTCATTGGCAGGTGGATTCTTAACAACTGCACCACCAGGGAGGTCCCACCTTTGAATTATTTAAAACCATCCACTTGACACGAATCCTGCCCTGACATCTTAGGCGGTTATTTTGATATATTGTTTCTTTCAAAGCTCTATCTCAGTATAATCTGTGTCCCAGACAGGCTGCAGGCTAGTCATACTTTGGCTCTATTGACTTGCCAAGGGGAATTATTTATTTGGTACCAATAATATGCTCTGTACTGTATGGCACTCGGTGACAGTAATAGCTTTGGTTTATTTGGTATCTTTCCCCCAAGGAATTGAGAGGACTTTCAGATACACAGGGACCGGTAAGCTTCCCCATATTGCTCCTCCTAACTTATAGCCCTGGGCCTCTTACAAACCACTTTGGGACAATGATAATGTTGAGATGTATGTTGGAGAAAAAGATAGTGGTAATGGAGATGAAGAGGAATAGAGGAGGAGGAAGGAAGGAAAAAACTGAGAAGAGGAGCAGAGAAAAGACAAAATGAAAAAGCTCTAATTTCATTGCTGTAGGGAGCAAGAAACGTCTTTGAGTAAATGTTACAGGGAACCTGCAGAGTAAGAGATCCCTCAAAACTATGCCACCCAGGCTTCCCTGGTGGCGCAGTGGTTGAGAGTCCGCCTGCCGATGCAGGGGACACGTGCCCCGATCCGGGAAGATCCCACATGCCGCGGAGCGGCTGGGCCCATGAGCCACGGCCGCTGCCTGCGCGTCCGGAGCCTGTGCTCCGCAACGGGAGAGGCCACAACAGTGAGAGGCCCATGTACTGCAAAAAAAAAAAAAAAAAAAAAGTCACCCTTATTTCCTTTGGGAGTCAAATCCTCACCCTGGCACTCAAAGACAGCTTGAGTTCACCCAACCTATATAACTTTCTCTCTTTTGTCCTCAATCTTTCCTGAATTAGACTCTCAGGGCTTAGAATTCCTCATCTTACAAGGAAAACATGAATTAAAATACATTCCAAAATAACCCATCATAATCTCTGATGACAAAGTCTCAGTATTAGAAGGGATGAAAGTGGGTGGCACCAGTCTTGTCACCTCCTCAAACGGTAATCCCTTCTCAAGTAAGTGAGATAGTTGGTTCTCAAACAGCCTTTGTTATGAAAAGCTCCATATCTCAGGGGATAAACCATCCCAGGGTTCGGAAGCTCTGGCTGTTAAGAAAGGTCTTTCTTAGGTTGACTTGAAGTTTGTTTATTTTCCACTAATGGCTAGTAATATGCAAGACTTGCTAGACATTGTTCTGTGTGCTTTATGTACATAATTTCCAAGGCTCCCAATAATTTTGAAAGATAGATATTATTATCCTCACTTCTTTAAATAGGAGAAAATAAGACTCAGGGGAGTAAATGGCTTGTCTAAGCTCGCATAGCATGTAAGTGCTAGAGCCATATTCAAAGCTAAGTCTGTTTGATTCTGTAACCTATTCTCCTTGCACTTCTTAACTGATTGCATTTCCTTCCCTTTCTGCTATCAAAACCCTACTTGCTTATAAGGTTACCTTAGATCCCAATTCTTCTATGAAACCTTTTTTTGAATACATCCCAAGGTGTTCAATTTTCTATTATGAGCCATTATAGCAATTTAATTCTGTAGAATTCTTACAACAATTACTCCATTAGATCATGCATCGTGAAATCGCTTCTGCTGTGAACTTAAACTTTATTTAAATATTGTGTGATTCTTTAGAATCATGGAATACCAGAAGTGAAAGTTACATAAGGGGTAATAAAAATCACAATAGTTTGTAGTTTTATGAGTATTTACTAGGAACCATGCATTACTCTAAGTGATTTACTTGCGTTAATTCATTTAATCCTTGTGAAGTATGTACGTATATTATTTCCATTTTATAAATGAGGAAATGGAAATGCCAAGAAATTAACTTTCCCATGCTTAATATCTACAGGTTTAATCAGTTAACTTTGAAATAGAAAGTTATTTTTCTAAAAAGCTTATGTGTCAACAAAACCTGATGTGATTTGAACAGATTTTGTGGTAAAACCTGACATGATCTGACATCAGATTACTCATTAATTATCTATGTCACTTAATGTTAATATTCATATGTTTTACTGCAGAAATATTTATGTTAATTATTGAGTACCACTCCAGACCTTGGTATAGCGGTATGTTGTGTAATATTTTATATGACTTTCCTAACACTGCCTTCTCAGCTCCCATATTTGGAAACACATCTGGCCCTAAAGGCTTTCGCAGAAAGGATTTAGATCTGTACTGAGTGATAAAAGAACCATGTTTTAAGTCAGGCTATTAGATATAAGAGCCTGGATCCATAATAATGATTCCAGCTTTTTTTTAAAAAAAAATTTTATTGAACTATAGTTGATTTACAATATCATGTAAGTTTCAGGTATACAGTTAAGTGATTCAGTTATATACGTATATGTATAAGTTTTTCAGATTCTTTTCCCTTAGAGGTTATTACATAATATTAGGTATAGTTCCCTGTGCTATACAGTAGTCCTTGTTAGTTATCTCTTTTATATATAGTAGTGTGTGTATGTTAATCTCAGTCTCCTAATGTACTCCTCTCCCCACCCCACCCCTTTCCTCTTTGGTAACCATAAGTTTTTCTTCTATGTCTGTGAGTCCTTTTCTGTTTTGTAAATAAGTTCATATGTATCATTTTTTAGATTCCACATATAAGTGATATCATATGATGTTCATCTTTCTCTTTCTGACTTACTTCACTTACTATGATAAGTGAAGTAAGCATCCATGTTGCTGCAAATGGCATTATTTCATTCTTTTTTATGGCTAATATTCCATGGTATATACGTACCACATATTCTTTATCCATTCCTCTGTTGATGAACACTTAGGTTGCTTCCATGTCTTGGCTATTGTAAATAGTGCTGCTGTTAACATTGGGGTGCATGTATCTTTTCGAATTATGGTTTTCTCCGGATATATGGCCAGGAGTGGGATTGCTGGATCATATGGTAGTTCTATTTTTAGTTTTTTAAGGAACCTCCATACTGTTCTCCATAGTGCCTGCACCAGTTTACATTCCCACCATCAGTGAAGGGGGGTTCATTTTTCTCTACACCCGCTCTAGCATTTATTATTTGTAGACTTTTTGATGATGAATGCCAACTTTTCTAATACTTCCATGCAAAATATAAGAAAACCAAAAGTCAGGGAAGAACAATGACTTGATCAATGTTGTACAAGTGGTAAAATACATGTTTTTCATATATTAGCAACCTTTCAAACAGGACACTTTTCATTTTGACCCTTAACTAAACTCTTAGCTCTTTGAGGAGAGAGGCAGTACCTGAGATGCAGGCATTTCCCTCCTGGGCCCACCATGGCACAGTGGTTAAGAGAAACCAAGGTTATGGTCACAGGGACCTCTGTCTAAATTGTACCTCCATCACCTAATGGTCAATACGTAGCTATGGGTCATCTCTGTAAGCAAAAACAAAATGAAGACAACACTAAGGGGATGAAAGGGAATGATAGATATAGAATCTGGTACAGAACAAAGGTTAGAGAACTGGAAAATTTTCTTCTTAATGGATTTTTGATGATTGAGTTTAACCTAACAGGCTTTGGTATCCCCTTTGCTTGTCTGTCATAGTGTTAGAAACAACCTCTGTGCTACAGCCTCTGGGCCTCACCTTTATCACTACAGTAGGAAGGACAAGTCCTTCTGAGAACTCCTCGTTTTGTTGCCAGCCAGCCACTCATGACCCTAATTCAGTGAGGCAAACGTGGAAGTGAAAATGATTTATCTTCCATTCTAAAAAGCATGATGTTTGGAACTTGACTTGAGAAACATAATTTTTGAGCTGTATAAATTGAGAAAAATCTTCACAGAAAAAGCATTCATAGTTATTTTATAGAGAATGAATATTCAGGCATTGATGAACTCTGTCACTATCCAGTTATTTTCAAAAAAGGAATGATATTCACATGTGCTAATCCTCCCCCAACTTTTTAAGTAGGCCATATCAGGAGTGATTTACACTGAACGTCAGTTGGGCTTTTGTTTTCCATTAGATAAAATATACTAGGTATAAACGAAGGATTTGGCTTAACCAAAATGGTGAACACCAGCTGGAAGACTGTCTGCAGTAGAATCACCATGGAAGCTTTTTAAACTATAGATTCTTCATCACTCCCCCAGAGATTCTGTATTCAGTAGTTCTGCTAGGACTCAGGCATTTATATTTTGTGTTCCCAAGTGGGTTTTTTTTTTTTTTTTTTTTTTTGATGCACTGAGTGAGGGCTTTCTCTCTATTTGTGGTGAGCGGGTGCTACTCTTCGTTGCAGTGCACAGGCTTCTCATTGCGGGGGCTTCTCTTGTTGCAGAGCACAAGCTCTAGACGCGTGGGCTTCAGTAGTTGTGGCACGTGGGATTAGTAGTTGTGGCTCACGGGTTCTAGAGTGCAGGCTCAGTAGTTGTGGTGCATGGGCTTAGTTGCTCCACGGCATGTGAGATCTTCCCAGACCAGGGCTTGAATCCGTGTCCCCTGCATTGGCAGGTGGATTCTTAACCACTGCATCCCTAGGGAAGTCCCAGTTTCCAAGTGGTTTTGATATGTAATCAGGTTCCCAAACAACTTCTGTAAGCAAAATACTGGTCTAGGAATGGAAGCTCAGTTATTATTTAGCTTATTAATTTGTTATAGGGACTCATTCAAGTCTTTTGCCAGCACTAGTTCCCAGGTTTCTCATTTGTGAAATGGGAGGTTAGTTAACTTATCTCTAAGTTGTTTCTGGTGCTGATTTTTTTTTTTTTTTTTTTTTTTTTGTGGTATGCGGGTCTCTCACTGTTGCACCCTCTCCTGTTGCGGAGCACAGGCTCCGGACGCGCAGGCTCAGCGGCCATGGCTTACGGGCCCAGCTGCTCCTCAGCATGTGGGATCTTCCCGGACCGGGGCACGAACCCGTGTCCCCTGCATCGGCAGGCGGACTCTCAAGCACTGCGCCACCAGTGAAGCCCTGGTGTTGATGTTTTATGACTTTATTTCTGAGAGTATAGTAATTGCAATATATGGCTCTAGACTGCTTAGAAGGATAATTTGTTGTTGTTATTGTTGATGTTGTTTACCAAGATAGGCATTGTTCTGTAACACAAGACATAACAAACTGTGGGTATTGATACCAACAGAACAGCAGTCCAGAGAACCTTTTAAAGATAAATTGTGGGAAAATTCCCTGGCGGTCCCGTGATTAGGACTCCATGCTTCCCCTGCCAGGGGGCCCAATCCCTGGTCAGGGAACTAAGATCCCACAATCCATGTGGCACGGCCAAAAAATATATAGACGTATTGTGGTAAAAACACATAACGTGAGATCTACCCTCCTAAGAAGTTTTACACTGAATACTGCAGCAGATGTCTGAACTTTTCCCTGCATGACTGAAACTATATACCCACGGAACAGCAAGTCCCCATCTTCCCCTTCTCCCAGCCCCCGGGAGCCACCATTCTATGTTCTGCTCTGATGAGTATGACTGCTTTACGCACCTCATATAAATGAAATCATGCAGTATATGTTCTTCTGACTGGATTCTTTCCCTCAGCATAATATCCTCAGGGTCCATCCATGTTGTAGGGTGTAGAAGGATTTCCTCCCTTTTTACGGCTGAATAGTATACCATCATATGTATATACCACATTTTCTCTATCCACTCATCTGTTGATGGATATTTAGGTTGTTTTCACATCTTGGCTGTTGTGAATAATGCTGCAGTAAACACAGGAGATCAGTCAAAATCCTGATTTCAATTCTTTTGGATAAATATTCACAAGTGGTATTGCTGGATCATATGGTAGCTCGATTTTTCATTTTTTGAGGAAGAGCCACACTGTTTTCCATAGTGGCTGTACTATTTTACATTCCCACCAACAGTGTACCAGGGTTCCAATTTCTCCATATCCTCACCAACAATGATTATTTATTTATTTATTTTTTGTAATAGCCATTCTAACAGGTATGCATTGATGACTCATTGTGGTTTTGACTTGCATTTCCCTGATGATTAGTGATGCTGAGCACTTTTTCATGTGCCTGTTGACCATTTGTATATTTTCCTTGGAGAAATATCTAATAATTTCCTTTGCAAATTTTTAATTGGGTTATTTTGGGTAATTATTTTTAATTGTTTTTTTCACTATTAAGTTATAGGTATTCCTCCTATATTTTGGATATTAATCCCTTTTTAGTATATGATTTGCACATATTTTCTCCCATTCCATAGGCTGCCTTTGAGGGATCCATGATTTCAATGCAAGAAAACTTAGATTTTTTTTCTTCATTCTTTCTTTAAAACCTAATGGATAGTAGTCAAACCCTTAACTTCTTTTGACTCAGTTTCCATATCTGCCAAAAGGGATAATAACACCATTCTTAAATTAATTCTTTATCTTGTGAGCACCAGATGACTTAATATTTATTAAGATGCTTTGTATCATACACTTAAATTATCATCATTTTACATAACATTATCATCATTTTACATAACATTATCAAAATCCAACTCACATGTAGTATGTGTTTATAGAAAGCTAGTTTCTCTTAGATTTGTCCATAACAAGAGTCATAGAGATCTTTTTGCAGTCTCTGTTAGGTGGTAGGGAATGTGGTTGTATGTGACTTTTGAAATGCCTGGTCATCCATCTCTCCAGCTATTCATTTATGTATCCAACTCCAGTTAAGTGTATTTATCTTCTCATAATTATTTCATTCATAATAATTATAATGATATTTAAAATAATTACTATAATATTGTAATACCTTACACGTACATGGTGCTTTACAGTTTACAAAGCACTTTGGTATGCATACCATAGCAGTCCTGAGAGGCAATTGTTTTTCCCTATTACATGGCTCTCTACTGAAGGTGGTCCCTTTAAGCAAAATTTTAGCTGTATTCTTGCTAATGAAAAACAGAGATGGCTGTCTTAAATAATTGTTTATCTCTTTAACACATTGATCACATAACTTGTATCCTCATGTTAATATCATCAAGCTAGTTAGAGGAAGTGGCTAATTACTTAGCAGGTACCCGAGGCCCAGAGAAAGTCCATGACTTGACTAAAATTAAATAGAAATTTAACCACAAGGGAAGATCTCTAGTCTGCGTTTCCTGATTTGGTCCAGACTCTGAACGCCTGTATACCTGATGAACCCCAGTATCCTCATCACAACAGCATCCCCGTTCGCCTCATCCCAGAGAGCTACCATCCTTGGCTCCATGCCACCTCCTTCTCTGCAGTGCCTCAGATGAAAAAAAAACCATGTCACTCTTTTCCACGTCCTAACCCCATTCTGTCACTCCTGCGTGTATGCTGGTGAAATATACTTGTGGCTTGCGGAAGAAGATTTGCAAATCGCCATCTCAGAGAAGGTCCTGTTGGGGGTTGGAGTGATGCAGTGACCAGGTTCCAGGGGGAGAAACTGTTCTATGGAGAGGGCTGTCTCCTCTGTGGTCTCTGTACTGGGAAAGGTCACTCTGTTTTCTGTATCAGTTTTCCTAAATTTATTTTGTAATGGGATATATATAAACATATTATTTATATATACTCCCAGGTGCAAGAACCATAGTGTAATGAGGAGACATTGGAATTCATGAGTACAGCCTTACCATTTTACAGATGGGCAAACTGAGGCCTAATGAGTCTGAAGGATCTTGCCCAGTAAAATTGTCATGCACATGATGCAGTGGCAGAGCCAGCTCAGAACTCAGGGAAGCCTTGCCTGACTCTGCATAGAAAAAGTACAACCACCAAACATTTCCAAATCAACTCATATATCTCCTTTATAGCACTTGTAAAAATTAAAACGACATAATTATTTATTTATTTTGTTTACTGTCTTTCTCCTCCACTAGGCTGGGAGCTCCTCGGGGGAGGAACTGGGTTTGTCTTGATTGCTATCCTATCCTCAGTGTCTCACAGGATGTCTAGCACACAGAGAGTTCTTAATAAATATTTGTTGAGTGAATGAACAAATAGATGAATATATTAATGATAAATTAATAAACAAGGTAGGAATAGAGGCTGAGTTTTAAGATTCCAGAGTAGTCCTCCTGCGGAGCACACTGTCCCTCTGTATTTTATATCTTGTAACATATTTTATATTTAATGATGGCATGAATGCATTTTTCATTCATTTTGTGTACAAAGGCAAAAGGTCCCCTTGCTTTTAGGATGAGAAATACAAAGTGATTTAAAATTATATAGTATATTGAGGACTGGAACAGGACCAAGGATTGGTTCAAAGCTGGTGACAGGATCTGATGGCACAGCTGACTGACCCAGGGAGGCTGGTTGTTCCAAGGATTTTGTTTGCTCTACTGCATCCCTCCCCATCCTACCTTCACCTTCCATCCCTTACTGCCCTCTTCATCTCACTCCTCACTCACCCATCACAGGCCCTTGCTCAGTTTTCCATGTAAAGGACAGGGAAAGCTGATTCCCAGAGCTTGGCTATACTTTGTCGTTGGGGGTTGCCTGGGTGTAAGAGCTGATGTTTGCTCAGATGCTCGAGTCAGCTGGATCCTTTTTAGGGCATACACTCAAGTCTCTCCCCTTCCTTCTGCCCTCATCCCCAGACGTTTGTGATCAAAGGCAGCCACATGTGCTGGTGACACTATTCTCCTGTTTTGGTCACTCCTAGGTCACCAGGTTGAGAGCAGGAGGATCATCCTGCTGCATTATTTAGTCTAGGTAGGCTTCCTGGAGCAGAAGGCCTTCAAGGTGTTTGGATAGCTTGTGAAGGATTGTCTTTCCATTGGCCAAAGTTTATCTTTTCATCTTCTTGCCTGAATCATGGGCCAGTAAATTCCTCTGTCTGGTTTTGATTCTTGCTTCTCTGAACCATGTGACAGCACTAGCCCTTACCTCAGAGGATACTGTCTTAAACACTGAGGTTTGAAAACTTGTTCATATCAGTCTGACATGATGTCCTATTTCTGACTTAAGTGTGCTTCCAGTTAGAGAAGTAAAAGATCAAGAAGGGAATTTAGGCTTCACCTTCCTTGGGATATTGAAGTGCAAACTGAGTTCCAGAAGAGATAAATGGTTTTTCCAAGTCCCCACAGCAAGTTCCTCTCCAGTTATTCCAATTTGTGATTTTTAAAGCTAGCCATTGTTAGTCACAAATAGACATTTGAGAAGGTGGATAAGAATCACCTAGGAAGCTTGCTAAATATATTCTCTTTCAGTTGGTCTGTAGCAGGGCCCAGGAATATACACTTTAAACTCCCTTCCCATGTTCTGTTGTCTGAGGACTACACTTGCCCTGGTGTGGACCCTGAGGACACCCTGATTGGTAAAGTAGGTGCAGCCAGGCAGAAAAATGACTATTGAGATGGCCCAAGGTGACTAAACAGAAGTAGACAAAAAGAGGTTGGAGAAGGTGATGGTAGTGGTGATAGAGGTGGAGGAGGATGAATTAGTGGTACATCTTAAACAGGGTCTTTTGAAAGCAAGCAACAGAAATCAGCTCAAGCAGCCTATATAATTGTTCTACAGCTGCCATAATAAAATACCACAGACTGGGGGCTTAATCAATGGAAATTTATTTTTCATAGTTCTGGTGGCTGGAAGTCCAAGTCCAAGGTGTCAGCACAGTTGATTTCATTCTAAGACCTCCCTCCTTGGCTTGCAGATGGCTGCCTCCTCGCTATGTTCTCCATGGTCCTTCCTCTGTGTGCACACATCCCTTGTGTCTCTTTGTATGTCTAAATTTCCTCTTGTTAAAAGGACACCAGTCAGATTGGATTAGGGTCCCTCCAATGGCTTCATTTAATTGCCTCTTTAAAGACCTTATCTCCAAATACAGTTACATTCTGGAGTAGTGGGGTTAGAGCTCCAACATATGAATTTTGAGGGGACATAATTCAGCCCATAACACTGTCCTAGGCTCACAGAGTTGATAGGGTGCTGAGAGACCAGGCTTAGTAATGGGTAAATCCAAGTGGTCTAAGTGGAGAGGATGAGGTAAGTGGTCCTGGGGATGAGAGAACAATTTAGCCTGGAAAAACCTAATGTTTTTATACTCTTCATTTCGCCTTCCTGGGGGTTATAGGCTTACTTTCAGTCTTGCTGTGTTTCCATGAGATGAGATAGAGTTAAACTGTAAGGTTTTCATCCAAGTTCAAAAATATCAACCGCGCAGATACATGTTGAAGACATGATTTAGCATAGTGAATGAAAGATCGTGACTGTTACTTAACTTTCTCCGAGGCAGCCATGAATAGAATATAAGGGTGTACACTGAGAAACCTAGATTTAAGTTCCTGCTTCCACTTTTGATGGAGACGCAGATAAATAGAATACTGACAGTAGAAAACAACCAAAAATTTAAAACTGATGATGCAATAACAGACACTCAAATGTACCAACTATATACCAGGCACAGTTTTAAGAGCTTTACATATACTAACTAATCTTTACAGCAACGTTGTGAGATAAGCATTGCCATTATATTCATTGTCCAGATAAGAAAAGTTGGTACAAAGAGTAATTTTCCCAGAATCACCCTGTGAGTTACAGAGCTGGAAGCTGAACTCAGGCAGTCTGACTCTAGAGTTCTGTACTATGCTATCTCTCAATGAAGAGTGCAGAAAATTGGAGATTTTTCTAGAACAATCAGTTTTCAGATGTACTTTAAGTTACCATATGGAAATGTGTTTATTCTGTATGAAGCATCAAGGTAGATCTAGAATCAGTGGCTGGGGAGATACATTGTTAAGCAGTTTCTAACTCAACTGTATAAAGAAATTTGAAATAGTTCAATAAGGGATTGGGCTACTATAGCAGATAAAGTTGATGGCCTATACCTAATACACATTTTCCCCTTTTCTTTGCTTATAAAACTATTCTTTGTTCCAGAGGGCAGTGGGTCCAACTCCAAATGCATTTTTCACAATTGGTCAAGGCCAACTGTGTCAATCCTCTACTCCTCTGCTAATGACTGGTTTAGGGATGGGCATGTGATCATGTTCTGACCAATGAGATGCTAGGGAACTCTTGGGAGACTTGGAAAGTTTTTCTACAATAGTTATTAAAAGGGAGAGATATATGAGGAGAAAGCCTTTGGTGTGTACCACTTTTCTTCTTGTTTCAATAGTGTCTATCAGATGAGAGAAAGAAAATTGAGCCAGTAAGGAAAACCATCGCTGGTTTCCTATGAAATGGAAAGAGCCTTGGAACTTGGTGACTCTTTTGAGCAACCAAGCAACCCTGGTGCCACTTCCCTTCGGACTTCTTGTTAAGTGAGATGTCAAAACTTTGTATGGTTAAATATACTGTTACTGTGGCTCGAATCATCCTGATACAGCTGCCTTAGAAGATAATGAATTCAATCCTTGGAGGTATATAAGCAGAACCTGGAGGCCCACTTATCAGGAATGTAATAGCAGGGGCTCAGGCTTTAGATCGGGTTTTACTGGAGAACAATTAAGGTCACTTCTAGTCCTAATAGTCTGTGATTGTCTTCATGCCCCTATACAACCCTGGCACAAGTCACTCTGTGATTCCCTATGTCTGTGTGTATTGAGTCAGGCTGGCAGCCACGGTTGACATTCTCATGAGTCACTTGTAATGTCAGGCCCTTGTAAAAAGGCAGAGGCTGTGATGTCACAGTTCCCCCAGTGACACAGTATCAGGGGACAGCCAGAAATAGACATGTGGAAGCCCTTGCCACCGGCGCTCTCTTGTACTTTGACACAAGTCACATTTCTCTTAGCTCAGAAGCCAGGCTTCTGGAGAAATGGTGAACCAAAATAGACAGGATGTCTAGTCACTCTCCTAGAATTCCCCATCTACTCTGACAAAGTTCTGGGGACACCCAAGGTGAAACTCGCCAAGCAGAACATTGAGAAAGTGACAGAGATTTAGCTGGGCTTTGGATCCCCATCACAGTAGGCCACTCAGAAAAGAAGGCACTGAGAAAACGTCTAGAGTCAGCTTTGTCCTCAACGCATTCTTGAGATCTAAGGTTGGGAAGCATTGGAGACCATGGTCTGCTTCATCTCTTATGTCCTGGTGCTGCAGGCTGCTGGTTGCTGCTGAATGTAGCAGCCAAACACTTTAGAGCCATACCAGCCTTCTGATGGGATGCAAAGAAGCCAGAGACCTCTGGTACTTTTGCTTAGAAACAATTTTTACATAATATCGATTATCATGGCATCAGATAATATTTGTTGGGATTTTAGGGGATCAGTAGAAAATATCCACCTTTTTCCCTAAATCTAAGCCAATTCAGCAATGGATGTAAGAATCAGGAACATGGTTATCAAAGTGTCAACTCTGTTACTGATGAAAGTTAGGTTGGAGCATTTGGCTGAGGGATGAGGAAACAATGGATGTCCTAATACTGCATCTCAGAAAGGAACATTCTCAGACCAGGAGAGCATGTCCTATCACAGGCATCCCCTTAGAGAGTGGGAATCTCCTTTGTAGAACCTAATGCATGGCTGAGAGCAGACCCCAAAGTACCCTTCCAAATGCACACTCGTTTAAATCTCCTCTCCCTTAGGAAGTGTGAGTAAAAGTGGGAAGAGAGTCCAGGAATGTTGGTCTAGCTGAAGTCCCTGCACATGGAAATATGATGAGTGAGAAATAAGTGTTTCTCCCAACCATACTGGCTGAGTCCTCAATATTTGCTAGACACTGTGCCAGGTATCTGCATAGACTACACAGTTTAATTCTCTTTTCAACCTTCTGAAGAAAGTCCTAGTATTATCTTCATCCCACAAATGGAGAAACCGAGAAACTGAGGCCTAGAAAGATCAAGACCTTTGCTGAGGTGGCACACCCAGTATGTGGTGGGAGGGGATCAGGATGGAGCCGTGTATGAGGCCAGAACCCACCATGTAGGCACCATGCTGCACCTCCTTGTCATGACTGCACACTGTGGTTGGGGTACCGTGAGGAGATGGGGGAACACAGGGTTCATGATCGGGAGACTTGGGCTCTGACACAAGTTCAGCCATGTCTTAGCCCCACAGCTGTGGTGTCCTCACCTGCAAAATAAGGATTGTGATGCCTTTTCTGAGAAGCTCAGGAAGTCCCTATGAGGGTCAAGTGAGCTCATGGGTATTAAAGTGTTTGGTAACTGGCAGGCCCCAGGCCCACATGTGCATCTGGGAGTGGGAGAGCTCTGAGTTCCATCCCTGCCTCCCCTAAGAACTTTCCCAATGATGTGGTTCAGCCTCTTGATTTGCAATACCTCAGTTTCGCCACCTGTAAAATGAGCACACTAGTCCTTGACTTAACTAACCTCTCAGAGGTGTTGAGATAACTCAAAGGGGATAAGGCTAAGACAGTGCTTTCTTTGTGCACTATTGATATTCAGGAATATGATGAGGACTGTTTGTTATTTTCCGTGAGATGTGTTGAGGACAGTGACTATTTTTGGTGATAAAGTGATTTTTTAATATTTTCATAGACTCACTTATCTGAAGAATTTAAAGGTTGGTAAATTTAGCTTTGCATCTCAGCAATTTTATTATACAAAATAAAATACTAAAAGAAAAATCTATATCTAATTCAAATGATTCAACTCAGAAACATAAGCAAGTATTAGCTTTGTAGTCAGCCTTATGTGCTAAGGGGCTAAGGGGCATAAAATAAAGATCCAAACATGCATATAGTGCTTACTGTGTGTCTATTATGATTCTAGATACTTTAAATATATTCATTTATTTAATGTTCACAATAACCCTGTGAACAGGCATATTATTATCTCCGTTTTGTAGGTGGGGAGTAGGGGAAACAGAGGCTCAGAGAGGTTAAGTGACATGCCCAGAATCTCACAGAGCATAAGCAGCAGAATCAGGGTTTGAACCCAAGCAGTGCAGCTTCAGAATCTATTGTCTTAACCATTAGAGCAGGACTTGAGAAGCATAGTCCCTGCCTTCAAACAGCTTGCAGAACAGTTTACGAGCCAGTTGAGAGGCAAGAATTACATAGGTAATAAGTAAATTAGAAAGCCATACAAGACACCACTGTGTTGCACTACATGCCAAATGATGCCGTCTGAACTACAGGATTAAAAGATTCAGAGTAGAGCAAGGTCATGGAAGTGATACGGGAGAAGTGGTACCTGACCTGGGCCTTTTAGGGCAGTAGGATTTGAATAGGCAGGTAAAACAATAAGACCATTCACGTGGTACTTGGCCCAGCCTAATGGACGTCTTAACTGAGAAGGCATTGGCTGAAAAAATACCACTAAATAAGGAAACGTATCATACCAAGAAGATGGCTCTAGGAATAAACAGAGGACAATATTCCAGACCACTTACTAATCGTATGACAATTTGTGCTTCAGTGTCTTCGTCTGTAAAATGCAGATAGCAATTCCAACTTTGCCTTCCTTCCAAAGTCAAACTCATTTTGAAAATAACAAAGTACTGTATACATATGCAGTGAAGTAATATTTTTAAAATAATTTATATTTTTAAATAATTTAAATTTTTATCTGTTTTCTTCCCAATTACAGGGGCTTTGCCCTAGTTGGCCGAGGAGTCTTTTGCCTAGAAAGAGGGAGGGCGAGATTAGGAATGCCAGAGGAGGGATACACACCAAAAGGAACATCCATAAAACCAGGCTGTAGTTTACTTGAGAGGGGGTTGCCTAAATTCCTGTAGCTGCCTGTTCGGCATCTAGCAAGACCAGGCTTTATCTAAGGGATGCCTGCCCCTCAAGGCCAGGGAGGGAGAGTGGAGTTACAGCCAAACCTCGAAGTCTCTGCTGCTAGCAGTAGGTGGGGTGAAGCCCAGGTGGCCAGGGGCCCCCAGTCTGTATTCTGACTGAAGGAAAAGAGAAAACAAGAAGCAATGTCCTGCCAGCTTCCCTTTCTGCCACGTAGGGCAGAGGGGCAAGTGGATATCAGTTGGACAAGAGATGTGATTTCTGGACCACGGTGGGCAGGAGACCATCCTTCTACCTATATATCACCATGAACAATTGTTAACCACAACTGTAGACTTCTCCCTCTCTCCACGTTTTCGTTATACACAGAATTCCTCTTGCTGGAGAAGCAGGGAGAGGCTGTCTGCAAGACTAAAACATGTTTATTCTAAGGAGACTGATACTACCTAAAGTGACCATTTAGATACTAAGAGCAGACAGGTTTTAAACTAGATTGATCATTTAGTTCATTTTTCTACTAACTGTCAGGTGAGCCTTATAGACAAATGAAAGTTCACTTATAAGCAAGATAAATCCACGTTGAAGTGGGAACAAAATTGTGCGATTCAATTATGTATAATGGTATTGTTTTTAAACATTTCTGACTGAAAATAACCCATCTAAATATTGAATTTTTAAATATTAAGCAACATTAACCTTTGGCTGAAACAAGATAATATTTGTAAAATTTCCTGGCACATATTAAGTGCCAGGTGAATATTGTTTTCATGTTGTTTGGGGTCAAGGTCAGGAAATAGAACCACTGTGTTCTTTGTATCACAGCTCATTTAGAGCCTGAACGCTGGGCAAGATGGACCCAGAATAGCATCACTGCTTTTCCTTTGTGTGATGATGTGAGGAAGTGTGGTCCAGAGGAGAGATTCCCAAACCTGGTCCTGAATTAGAATCATCTGAACTGTTTATTTAAAAATATAGATAATTTCTCCTCTGGTTCCCCTTGTGATTATGAATCAGTATTTCTGGGGAGATGCCAAGGCATCTTTTAAACACCATTAGAAATCTGTTTGGATGGCATTGTAAGTACCAAGGGGCACTGTGGTACATCTTCAGTTATTTTTTTCCTTCTTTGGTTGTTGTTGACTCTCACAGACTCACGTATGGGTAGTCTAGAGAACGTCTGGTTTGTTTTTTTAGTTTTGTCTGTGTCTAACCAGCTCAGCTTCTGTCAATTCCCTAAATTCCAAAACAAAATAAACGTAAGGAATGATGAGATTTTTTTGTTGGCCAGATCAAAGAAAACGGCATCTCCCCTTTGCTTCAGAACGCAGACTCCATGCCAAGAGCAAAGATTAGGTGTGCGGGGAAATCCTTAACTGGAAAGAACAATTTTCTTGCTTTTCTCTCCTTTTTTCCTCCCTGTTTTCATGTCCCAGAGGTCCATTGTTCCTATCAATTCTCAAAGAGGATTTTTATTGCAGCACAAATTGCTTAGCAAGCAAGGTGCATGCTAGAATTCCTATAAGAAAGTCTTCTTTCTTTAGAGTCCTAGCACTTTCTCCCACTTCTGCCACCAGTTTTAGGGTGCTGTTGCCTTACGGTGGCCTCCCCAGCACTTTCTGAGTCATTATTTTTGGTTGGTCACCTGACCAAAACTGGTGCCCTGGCTGAAGCTGGCAAATGGCCATTGTGCTGAACATAATCTTTCCAGTAAAACATGGCTGATTAGCAAATAAATCTCCATATGCCTTTCTATTCTAATTTTGCTGTTAGAATTCTGGCCCTTCTCAGAGGTCACACTAACCTAGTTAAGGCTCTAGGAGAAAATACTGTCATTCCAGCTCATTGCATTTGCATTAAAATGTATTTTCCTTCAGCTGACATGCTAACCAGCAGCTCATCATCTGCAACTTCTCGCAAAATCCGAACTGCAGGGGACCATCCGTTATTTAAGCTGGAATCGGGGAAGCTCAGCGAAAATATATGATGGGAAGCAAGACATGAAGGCCCTTAAAGTTCTAGCTCTGTGCACTTCACTCTGGATAAAGTAAAAAGATTTTGATGTAAAGAAGATTACTGCATAGTAAAGGATGCTAACTGCTGGGGTCCTTCCACTGTCGCGGAGATGATATGGTATTGTGAGAGCATGAATGTCAGAGTCAGACTTCCTGGTTGAGATTCCTGTTCTACTACGGACAAAGTTTGGGGAATTGGGCAGGTTACTTAGCTTTTTTGTGCCACAGTGTATATTTCTAAAAAACAGGAGTGATAATAAAATAGTACATATCTCACTGGGTTACCATGAGGCTTAAATGAGATCATTGCTGTAGAGTGATATGTTACATATGCTCAATCGATGTTAGCTATTATTACTATTTTACTATTAGTATTATGTATGCTCAATCGATGTTAGCAACTTATTTATTTATTTTAACATCTTTATTGGAGTATAATTGCTTTAAAATGGTGTCTTAGTTTCTGCTTTATAACGAAGAGAATCACCTATACATATACATATATCCCCATATCTCCTCCCTCTTGTATCCTCCTACCACCCTCCCTGTCCCACCCCTATCCCACCCCTCAGCTCGGTCACAAAACACTGAGCTGATCTCCCTGTGCTATTCGGCTGCTTCCCACTAGCTAGCTATTTTACATTTGGTAGTGTATATATGTCCATGCCACTCTCTCATTTCATCCCAGCTTACCCTTCCCCCTCCCCGTGTCCTCAAGTCCATTCTCTACATCTGCATCTTTTATTCCTGTCCTGTCCCTAGGTTCTTAAGAAGCTTTTAATTTTTTTTCTTTAAGATTCCATAGCATATGGTATTTGTATTTCTCTTTCTGACTTACTTCACTCTGTATGACAGTCTCTAGGTCCATCCGCCTGAATACAGATAACTAAATTTCGTTTCCTTTTATGGCTGAGTAATATTCCATTGTATGTATGTACCACATCTTCTTTACCCATTCATCTGTCGATAGACACTTAGGTTGCTTCCATGTCCTGGCTATTGTAAATAGAGCTGCAATGAACATTGTGGTACATGACTCTTTTTGAATTATAGTTTTCTCAGGGTATATGCCCAGTAGTGGGATTGCTGGGTCATATGGTAGTTCTATTTTTAGTTTCTTAAGGAACCTCCATACTGTTCTCCATAGTGGCTGTATCAATTTACATTCCCACCAACAGTGCAAGAGGGTTCCCTTTACTCCACACCCTCTCCAGCATTTATTGTTTGTAGATATATTGGTGATGGCCATTCCGACTGGTGTGAGGCGAGATACCTCACTGTAGTTTGATTTGCATTTCTCTAATGATTAGTGATGTTGGGTATTCATTCATGTGTTTGTTGGCAATCTGTATATCTTCTTTGGAGAAGCGTCTGTTTAGGTCTTCTGCCCATTTTTGGATTGAGTTGTTTGTTTTTTTGGTACTGAGTTGCATGAGCTGTTTGTAAATTTTGGAGGTTAATCCTTTGTCAGTTGCTTCATTTGCAAGTTATTTTTTCCCATTCTGAGGATTGTCTTTTCGTCTTGTTTATGGTTTCCTTTGCTGTGCAAAAGATTTTAAGTTTCATTAGGTCCCATTTGTTTATTTTTGCTTTTATTTCCATTTTTCTAGGAGGTGGGTCAAAAAGGATCTGGCTGTGATTTATGTCATAGAGTGTTTTGCCTGTTTTCTTCTAAGAGTTTTATAGTGTCTGGCCTTACATTTAGGTCTTTAATCCATTTTGAGTTTATTTTTCTGTATGGTGTTAGGGAGTGTGCTACATTCAATCTTTTACATGTAGCTGTCCAGTTTTCCCAGCACCACTTATTGAAAAGGCTGTCTTTTCTCCATTGTATATTCTTGCCTCCTTTATCAAAAATAGGGTGACCATATGTGCGTGGGTTTATCTCTGGGCTTTCTATCCTGTTCCATTGATCTATATTTCTGTTTTTGTGCCAGTACCATACTCTCTTGATTACTGTAGCTATGTAGTATGATCTGAAGTCAGGGAGCCTGATTCCTCCAGCTCCATTTTTCTTTCTCAAGATTGCTTTGGCTATTCGGGGTCTTCTGTGTTTCCATACACATTGTGAAACTTTTTGTTCTAGTTCTGTGAAAAATGCCATTGATAATTTGATACGGATGGCATTGAATCTGTAGATCTCTTTGGGTAGTATAGTCTCTTTCAAAACGTTGATACTTCCAATCCAAGAACATGGTATATCTCTCCATCCATTTGTATCATCTTTAACTTCTTTCATCAGTGTCTTACAGATTTCTTCATACAGGTCTTTTGTCTCCTTAGGTAGGTTTATTCCTAGGTATTTTATTCTTTTTGTTGCAGTGGTAAATGGGAGTGTTTCCTTGATCTCTCTTTCAGATTTTTCATCATTAATGTATAGGAATGTAAGAGATTTCTGTGCATTAATTTTGTATCCTGCTACTTTACCAGATTCGTTGATTAGTTCTAGTAGTTTTCTGGTAGACTCTTTCAGATTCTCTATGTACAGTATCATGTCATCTGCAAACAGTGAGAGTTTTACTTCTTCTTTTCTGATCTGGATTCCTTTTATTTCTTTTTCTTCTCTGATACCTGTGGCTAAAACTTCCAAAACTTTGTTGAATAATAGTGGAGACAGTGGGCAACCATGTCTTTTTCCTGATCTTAGAGGAAATGATTTCAGTTTTTCACCATTAAGAATGATGTTTGCTGTGGGTTTGTCATATATGGCCATTATTATGTTGAGGCAATTTCCCTCTATGCCTACTTTCTAGAGAGTTTTTTTAATCATAAATGGATGTTGAATTTTGTCAAAAGCTTTTTCTGCGTCTGTTGAGATGATCACATGGTTTCTCTCCTTCAATTTGTTAATATGGTGTATCACATTGATTGATTTGCGTATATTGAAGAATCCTTGCATTCCTGGGATATACCCCACTTGATCATTGTGTATGATCCTTTTAATGTGCTGTTGGATTCTGTTTGCTAGTATTTTGTTGAGGAATTTTGCATCTATGTTCATCAGTGATATTGGCCTGTAGTTTTCTTTCTTTGTGCCGTCTTTGTCTGGTTTTGGTGTCAGGGTGATTGTGTCAGGGTGATGGTGGCCTCGTAGAATGAGTTTGGGAGTGTTCCTCCCTCTGCTATATTTTGGAAGAGTTTGAGAAGGATAGGTGTTCGCTCTTCTCTAAATGTTTGATAGAATTCACCTGTGAAGCCATATGGTCCTGGGCTTTTGTTTGTTGCAAGATTTTTTTTTTTTTTTTGTGGTATGCGGGCCTCTCACTGTTGTGGCCTCTCCCATGGCGGAGCACAGGCTCCGGACGTGCAGGCTCAGCGGCCATGACTCACTGGCCCAGCCACTCCGCGGCATGTGGGATCTTCCTAGACCGGGGCATGAACCCATGTCCCCTGCATCGGCAGGCGGACTCTCAACCACTGCACCACCAGGGAAGCCCATTGTTGCAAGATTTTTAATCACAGTCTCAATTTCAGTGCTTATGATTGGTCTGTTTATATTCTCTATGTCTTCCTGGTTCAGTCTCAGAAGGTTGTGCTCTTCTGAGAATTTGTCCATTTCTTCCAGGTTGTCCATTTTATTGGCGTATAGCTGCTTGTAGTAATCTCTCATGATCCATTGTATTTCTGCAGTGTCAGTTGTTACTTCTCCTTTTTCATTTCTAATTCTATTGATTTGAGTCTTCTCCCTTTTTTCTTGATGAGTCTGGCTAGTGGTTTATCAATTTTGTTTATCTTTTCAAAGAACCAGCTTTTAGTTTTATTGATCTTTGCTATTGTTTCCTTCATTTCTCTTTCATTTTTTTCTCTTTTTTTTTGAGGTTTTGAATTTTGTTTATTTTTTTATACAGCAGGTTCTGATTAATTATCCATTTTACACATATTAGTGTATATATGTCAATCCCAATCTCCTAGTTATCACCCCACCAACCCCCCTTCACCACTGTCCCCCCTTGGTGTCCCTACATTTGTTCTCTGCATCTGTGTCTCTATTTCTGCCCTGCAAACCAGTTCATCTGTACCAGTTTTCTAGGTTCCACATATATGCGTTAATACACGATATTCGTTTTTCTCTTTCTGACTCACTTCTCTCTGACAGTCTCTAGATCCATCCAAGTTTCTACAACTGACTCAGTTTCGTTCCTTTTCATGACTGAGTACTATTCCATTGTATATATGTACCACATCTTCTTTATCCATTCGTCTGTAGATGGGCATTTAGGTTGCTTCCGTGACCTGGCTATTGTAAAGAGTGCTGCAATGAACATTGGGGTGCATGTGTCCTTTTGAATTATGGTGTTCTCTGGGTATATACCCAGTAGTGAGATTGCTGGGTCATAAGATAATTCTATTTTTAGTTTTTTAAAGAACCTCCATACTGTTCTCCATAGTGGCTGTATCAATTTACATTCCCGCCAACAGTGCAAGAGGGTGCCCTTTTCTCCACACCCTCTGCAGCACTTGCTGTTTGTAGATTTTCTGATGATGCCCATTCTAACTGGTGTGAGGTGATACCTCATTCTAGTTTTGATTTGCATTTCTCTAATTATTAGTGGTGTTGAGCATTCTTTCATGTGTTTTTTGGCAATCTGTATATCTACTTTGGAGAAATGACTATTTAGGTCTTCTGCCCATTTTTTGATTTGGTTTTTTTTTTAATATTGAGCTGAATGAGCTCTTTATATATTTTGGAGATTAATCCTTTGTCATTTGCTTCATTTACAAATAGTTTCTCCCATTCTGAGGGTTGTCTTTTCATCTTGTTTATGGTTTCCTTTGCTTTGCAAAAGCTTCTCAGTTTCATTAGGTCCCAGTTGTTTATTTTTGTTTTTATTTCCATTACTCTAGGAGGTGGATTTAAAAAGATCTTGCTGTGATTTATGTCAAAGAGTGTTCTTCCTATGTTTTTCTCTAAGGGTTTTATAGTGTTCAGTGTTACATTTAGGTCTCTAACTTATTTTGAGTTTATTTTTGTGTATGGTGTTAGGGAGTGTTCTAATTTCTTTCTTTTACATGTACCTGACCAGTTTTCCCAGCATCACTTATTGAAGAGACTGTCTTTTCTCCGTTGTATATGCTTGCCTCCCTTGTCATAAATTAGTTGACAGTAGGTGCATGGGTTTATCTCTGGGCTTTCTATCCTGTTCTATTGATCTATATTCCTGTTTTTGTGCCAGTACCATATTATCTTGATTACTGTAGCTTTGTAGTATACTCTGAAGTCAGGAAGTCTGATTCCTCCAGCTCCGTTTTTTTCCCTCAGGACTGCTTTGGCTATTCGGGGTCTTTTCTATCTTCATACAGATTTTAAGAATTTTTGTTCTAGTTCTGTAAAAAATGCCACTGGTAATCTGATAAGGATTGCATTGAGTCTGTAGATTGCTTTGGGTAGTATTATCATTTTCACAATACTGATTCTTCCAATCCAAGAACATGGTATATCTCTCCATCTGTTTGTATCATCTTTAATTTCTTTCATCAGTGTCTTACAGTTTTCTGCGTACAGGTCTTTTGTCTCCCTAAGTAGGTTTATTCCTAGGTATTTTATTATTTTTGTTGCAGTGGTAAATGGGAGGGTTTCCTTAATTTCTCTTTCAGATTTTTCATCATTAGTGTATAGGAATGCCAGAGATTTCTGTGCATTAGTTTTGTATCCTGCAACTTTACCTAATTCATTGATTAGCTCTAGTAGTTTTCTGGTAGAGTCTTTAGGATTCTCTGTGTACAGTATCATGTCATCTGCAAACAGTGACAGCATTACTTCGTCTTTTCCAATTTGTATTCCTTTTTTTTCTTTTTCTTCTCTAATTGCCGTGGCTAGGACTTCCAAAACTGTGTTGAATAATAGTGGCAAGAGTGGACAATATTGTCTTGTTCCTGGTCTTAGAGGCAGTGCTTTCAGTTTTTCACCATTGAGAATGATATTTGCTCTGGGTTTGCCATATATGGCCTTTATTATGTTGAGCTAGGTTCTTCATTTATTTCTGATATGATCTTTATTATCCCTTTCCTTCTGCTAACTTTGGATTTTTTTTCTTCTTTCCCTAATTGCTTTAGGTGTAAGTTTAGGTTGTTTATTTGAGGTGTTTGTTGTTTCTTGAGGTAGGATTGTATTGCTATGAACTTCCCTCTTAGAACTGCTTTTGCTTCATCCCATAGGTTTTGGCTTATCATGTTTTCACTGTCATTTGTTTTTAGGTATTTTCTGATTTTCACTTTGATTTCTTCAGTGATCTATTGGTTATTTAGTAGCATATTGTTTATTCTCCATGTACTTGTATTTTTTACAGAGTTTTTTCCTGTAATTGATATCTAGTCTCATAGCATTGTGATCAGAAAAGATACTTGATGTGATTTCAATTTTCTTAAATTTACTAAGGCTTGACTTGTGATCCAAATTATGATCTAACCTGGAGAATGTTCCATGAGCACTTGAGAAGAAAGTGTATTCTGTTGTGTTTGGATGGACTGTCCTATAAATATCAATTAAGTCCATCTTGTTTAATGTGTCATTTAAACTTGTGTTTACTTATGTATTTTCATTTTGGATGATCTGTCCATTGGTGAAAGTGGGGTGTTAAAGTCCCCTACTGTGATTGTGTTACTGTTGATTTCCCCTTTTATGACATTAGCATTTGCCTTATGTATTGAGGTGCTCCTATGTTGGGTGCATAAATATTTACAATTGTTATATCTTCTTCTTGGATTGATCCCTTGACCATTATGTAGTGTCCTTCTTTGTCTCTTGTAATAGTCTTTATTTTAAAGTCTATTTTGTCTGATATGAGAACTGCTACTCCAGCTTTATTCTGACTTCCATTTGCATGGAATATCTTTTTCCATCCTCTCACTTTCAGTCTGTATTTGTCCCTCAGTCTGAAGTGGGTCTCTTGTAGATAGCATGTATATGGGTCTTGTTTTTGTATCCATTCATCCAGTCTGTGTCTTTTGGTTGGGGCATTTAATCCATTTACATTTAAGGTAATTATCCATATGTATGTTCCTATTACCATTTTCTTAATTGTTTTGGGCTAAGTATTGTAGGTCTTTTCCTTCTATTGTGTTTCCTTCCTAGAGAAGTTCCTTTAGCATTTGCTGTAAAGCTGGTTTGGTGGTGCTGAATTCTCTTAGCTTTTGCTTGTCTGTGAAGGTTTTAATTTCTCCATCGAATCTGAATGAGATTATTTCTGGGTAGAGTAATCTTGGTTGTAGTTTTTTCCCTTTCATCACTTTAAATATGTCCTGCCAGTCCCTTCTGGCTTGCAGAATTTCTGCTGAAAGATCAGCTGTTAACCTTATGGGGATTCCCTTGTATGTTATTTGTTGTTTTTCCCTTGCTGCTTTTAATATGTTTTCTTTGTATTTAGTTTTTGATAGTTTGATTAATATGTCTTGGCACGTTTCTCCTTGGATCTATCCTTTATGGAATGCTCTGTGCTTCCTGGACTTGATTGACTCTTTCCTTTCCCATATTAGGGAAGTTTGGAACCATAACCTCTTCAAATATTTTCTCAGTCCCTTTCTTTTTCTCTTCCTCTTCTGAGACCCTATAATTCGAATGTTCATGCATTTATTGTTGTCCCAGAAGTCCTTAAAACTGTCTTCAGTTCTTTTCATTCTTTTTTCTTTATTTTTTTCTGCAGTAGTTACTTCCACTATTTCATTTTCCAGGTCACTTATCCATTCTTCTGCCTCAGTTATTCTGCTGTTGATTCCTTCTAGAGAATTTTTAATTTCATTTATTGTGTTGTTCATCACTGTTGGTTTGCTCTTTAGTTCTTTTAGGTCCTTGTTAAACATTACTTGTATTTTCTCCATTCTGTTTTCAAGATTTTGGATCATCTTTACTGTCATTACTCTGAATTCTTTTTCAGGTATACTGCCTATTTCCTCTTCATTTGTTTGGTCTGGTGGGTTTTTGCCTTGCTCCTTCATCTGCTGTGTGTTTCTGTGTCTTCTCATTTTGCTTAACTTACTGTGTTTGGGGTCTCCTTTTCACAGGCTGCAGGTTTGTATTTTTGGGTGTTGGCCCCCAGTGGCTAAGGTTGATTCAGTGGGTTGTGTAGGCTTCCTGGTGGAGGGGAATAGCGCCTGTGTTCTGGTGGATGAGGCTGGATCTTGTCTTCCTGGTGGGCAGGACAGTTTCCAGTGGTGTGTTTTGGGGGGTCTGTGACCTTATTATGATTTTTGGCAGCCTCTCTGCTAATGGGTGGGTTTTTCTTCCTGTCTTGCTAGTCGTTTGGCATAGGGTGTCTAGCACTGTAGCTTGCTGGTCATTGAGTGGAGCTGGGTCTTAGCGTTGAGATGGAGACCTTTGGGAGAGCTTTCGCCATTTGATATTACATGGAGCCTGTAGGCCTCTGGTGGACCAATGTCCTGAACTCAGCTCTCCCACCTCAGTGGCACAGGCCTCACACCCAGCCGGAGCACCAAGACCCTGTCAGCCACACGGCTGTCCAGCTGTGTCATAGAGTCCCAGGAGGTACTCCTTGCCCCCTACGGTGATGCTGATGTGAAGTGGCATGAGGCTGAGACCATCTGGCCCCCAGCTGCCCACTCCTTTCTCCCAAGTCCTGTAGCCACATTTCCCCCTTGGGGCTTGGGGTAATAGAGAAGGCGGCTGTAAGAAGGTCAAGGAGGTCAGCCCCGTGTGCCAAGGGGGGTCACGACTTTTATTAGTAACCATAACACATGTACAGAATGGTTAATCCTTCATGCGTCTCATTGATATAATTCTTAAATACCTATTTGAGAAAAGATATCCAGGTGCTGAGACAACAACAGTAAATGGGAAGGGATGGTTTCTCCCTCTGCAAAGATTACATTCCAGAGAGACAGGTTGGAAGTTAAGTTACGAGTCACTGCAGGTTCAAGAAGAGGGTGGAAGGTCATTTTGCAAGAATGTTATAAATTTGTTTTTATTGATTGGGAGGTTGTAAATTGCTTAGAACAATACCTGATACCATATACTAAGCCTGTAATAGTTTTATTTATATTATTATTGTTATATTAATGTAATGTCCATCTGTACTTACTTGTAGTATCTTGTTCAAACTTTATGACAACCTTGTGAGAGGTTGTCTCACAAGGTACTATAATTACAGTATGTTACTGATGAGGGAATCAAGGCTTAGATAGGTTAAGTAACTTAATGTCACATAGCTTTTATGTGACAGAACCACAAATTAAACCAGCTACATTGGCTCTTTTGGAATTCTTGTTTGCTTATTTGTCATAACCTGTGTCTCTCAAAGCAATTGCAGAGGTATAAAAAGTCTGTTTTCCGTCTTTTGACTTGTACATTCTAAATCATTCTCTTCTTTTAAGGGGAGAACTGTCAAATATTTAGTGATGCATAGTGAGCTTTTGAAGGTCCTTGGCTATAACAAGTTTCAGTGGACTGAATATTTGTGTCCCCCTCAAGTTCATATGTTACACTCCTAACCTTTAATGTGATGGTGTTTGGAGGCATAGGGCCTCATGATTAAGTCATGATGGTGGACCCCTAATGAATGAAGTTTGTACCCTTATGAAAGAGACCCCAGAGCACTCTCTTTCCCCTTCTGCTATGTGAGGTTACAGTGAGAAGACAGCCATCTCTGAACCAGGATGTTATTTTCATCAGACACTGAATTTGGTGGTGCCTTGATTTTGACCTTCCCAGCCTCCAGAACTGTGAGAGGTAAATGTTTGTTGCTTAAGCAACCCAGTTTATGGATTTTTGTTATAGCAGCTTGAACAGACTGAGACACAGATCTTTGTAGGGAAGGGGACCACAACATTTGGTCCCTAGGGATTCCCTATGGTTTGAGCTCTCACTCATTATTACATGACCTTGAGAGTTTTCTACCTCACTTCCAGACTTTAGGCAAGACTGTATCTAATCCTTCCTCAAGAAAACATCTAATTTAAAAACATTCTTGCAGACAAGGGGAAACTATACTTTCCCTTTATGAACTTTAAATAAATTTGGACTAAAAAAAAAATCAGAGTTGGAAGAAACTATAAAGATCATTTAAAGCAACTCCTCCAATTTGTATTTGAGGTTGAGACCCAGGGAAGGAATGGGAATTGCCCGAGTTTTCTTGGTTAACTACTGTACAGCATGGTGGCTGAGCATGTGGACTCTGGAGCCAGATGGCCTTGGTTTGACTTCCAGCTCTACTGCCTCCTAGCTGTGAAACCTCTTTGTAAAATGGTGATAATAATAGTACACACTTTAAAAGGTTGTTGTGAGGATTAAGTGAGTTACTATATGTAAAGCACTTGGAACAGAGGCTGGCTGATAATAAACTTTACATAAGTATTTACTATTCTTGTTGTTGTTGACAGAACTAGGATTTGGGTCCACATTGCTTAACTCCCTGCTTAGTGCACTTTTTATTTTCTTAAACTTTCTCTGTCATCATCTTCTTTGCATCTAGCTGAGGTTCATCTTACTTCAGTTTGACCCCTGTCTACTGTTCTTAGTCTGGATATATTTGTAGTCCTTATGGATACTACCTTCACAAATTAGATTATGGGACCCTGAGGTCATATAGACCTAGGACTGAATTCCAACTTTACCACATATAGTTAGTTAGCCTCCTGTACCTCTCTTTTTTCATTTGTAGACTGGGGTTAAAGAACAGTACCTACCAAAGCTTCTGCATGACAAAGGAAACAATTAATAAAATGAAAAGGCAACCTACAGAAGGGGAGAAGGTGTTTGCAAACCATGTATTGGATATTATCTAAAATATATAAGGAACTCCTACGACTCAATAGCAAACACACACATGCACACATGCACAAAGAATCGAATTTTAAAAGGAAGAAAGGAACTGAATAGACATTTCTCCAAAGAAGACATACAAATGGCCAACAGGTACCTGAAAAGGTGCTCAAAATCACTAATCATAAGGGCAATGCAAATCAAAACATAATGAAATCTCACCTCACACCTGTTAGGATGGCTATTATACATATACACATATGTGTACATATATACATATATATATATATATATATATATATATATATATATACACATATACATACACACACATATATACCTATACGTAGATACGTTGGCAAGGATATAGAGAAAAGGGGACACTTGTACACTGTTGGTGGAAATGTAAATTAGTATAGACACAATTTACAACAAATTTGGAAAACATTATGGAGGTTCCTCAAAAAATTAAAAAAAGAAGTACTACATGATCCAGCAATTCCTTTTCTGGGTGTATCCCCAAAGGAAATGATATCCCTTGAGGAGCTATCTGTGTTTGCATGTCCATCACAGCATTAGTCATAATAGTCAGGATGACTCTACTACCCAAAGCAAGCTATGCAATCCCTATCAAACTACCACTGGCATTTTTCACAGAACTAGAACAAAAAATTTCACAATTTGCATGGAAACACAAAAGACCCCGAATAGCCAAAGCAATCTTGAGAATGAAAAACGGAGCTGGAGGAAGCAGGCTCCCTGACTTCAGACTGTACTACAAAGCTACAGTAATCAAGGCAGTATAGTACTGGCACAAAAACAGAAATATAGATCAATGGAACAGGATAGAAAGCCCAGAGATAAACCCACACACATATGGTCACCTTATCTTTGATAAAGGAGGCAGGAATGTACAGTGGAGAAAGGACAGCCTCTTCAGTAAGTGGTGCTGGGAAAACTGGACAGGTACATGTAAAAGTATGAGACTAGAACACTCCCTGACA
>RJWK010007428.1:0-19224 GCA_004363435.1 Platanista minor | reverse complement strand
GGTAAGGCCAGAAACTATCAAAATCTTAGAGGAAAACATAGGCAGAACACTCTATGATATAAATCACAGCAAGATTCTTTTTGACCCATCTCCTAGAGTAATGGAAGTAAAAACAAAAATAAACAAGTGGGACCTAATGAAACTTCAAAGCTTTTGCACAGCAAAGGAAACCATAAACAAGACCAAAAGACAACCCTCAGAATGGGGGAAAATATTTGCAAATGAAGCAACTGACAAAGGATTAATCTGCAAAATTTACAAGCAGCTCAGGCAGCTCAATAACAAAAAAACAAACAACCCAATCCAAAAATGGGCAGAAGACCTAAATAGACATTTCTCCAAAGAAGATATACAGACTGCCGACAAACACATGAAAGAATGCTCAACATCATTAATCATTAGAGAAATGCAGATCAAAACTACAATGAGATATCATCTCACACCGGTCAGAATGGCCATCATCAAAAAATCTAGAAACAATAAATGCTGGAGAGGGTGTGGAGAAAAGGGAACACTCTTGCACTGCTGGTGGGGATGTGAATTGGTACAGCCACTGTGGAGAACAGTATGGAGGTTCCTTAAAAAACTACAAATAGAACTACCATATGACCCAGCAATCCCAGTACTGGGCATATACCCTGAGAAAACCGTAATTCAAAAAGAGTCATGCACCACAATGTTCATTGCAGCTCTATTTACAATAGCCAGGAGATGGAAACAACCTAAGTGTCCATCATCGGATGAATGGATAAAGAAGATGTGACACATATATACAATGGAATATTACTCAGCCATAAAAAGAAGCAAAATGGAGTTATTTGTAGTGAGGTGGATAGACCTAGAGTTTGTCATACAGAGTGAAGTAAGTCAGAAAGAGAAAGACAAATACTGTATGCTAACACATATATATGGAATCTAAGAAAAAAAGAAATGTGAAGAACCTAGGGACAAGACGGGAATAAAGACACAGACCTACTTGAGAATGGACTTGAGGATATGGGGAGGGGGAAGGGTAAGCTGTGACAAAGTGAGAGAGTGGCATGGGCATATATACACTACCAAACGTAAAATGGATGGCTAGTGGGAAGCAGCCACATAGCACAGGGAGATCAGCTTGGTGCTTTGTGACCACCTGGATGGGTGGTATAGGGAGGGTGGGAGGGAGGGAGATGCAAGAGGGAGGAGATATGGGAACATATGTATATGTATAACTGATTCACTTTGTTATAAAGCAGAAACTAACACACCATTGTAAAGCAATTATACTCCAATAAAGATGGAAAAAAAATAGGATGTGAAAGCAATGTCAATGTCCATATACATATGAATGGATTTCTTAAATGTTGTATATACGTACAATGGAATATCATTTAGCCTTAAAAAAGTGGAAATCTTGCCTTTTGCGACAATATGGATGAACCTTGAGGACATCACGTTACGTGAAATAAGCCAGTGACAGACGTACTAATACTACAGGATGCCACTTACATGATGAATGTAAAATAGTCAAACTCATAGAAGCAGGGAGTAGAATGGTGGTTGCCAGGGGCTGGGGGAGATGGAAATGGGGATGTCTTAGTCATAGGGTACAAAGTTTCAGTTGATGAATAAGTACTGGAGACCTACTCTACAGCATAGTACCTGCCTTAGTCTGTTTGGGCTTCTATAACAAAATACCACAGACTGGTTAGCTTATAAGCAACAGAAATTTGTTGCTTATAGTTCTGGGAGCGAGAAGTCTGAGATCAGGGTGCCAGCATGGTCAAGTAAGGGGCTTTTTCCAGGTTGCAGACTTCTCATTGTATCCTCACATGGCAGAAGTGACTAGGGATATCTGTGCTATCTATTTTATAAGAGCAGTAATCTTATTCATGAGGGCTCCACCCTTATGACTTAATTACCTCCTGAAGGTTCCACCTACTAATACCATCACTTTTGGGGGTTAGGAGTTAACCATATGAATTTGTGGGGGGGGGCACACAAACATTCAGGTCATCACTGTTCCTATAGTTAACGATACTGTATTGTACACTTA
The DNA here is from genome assembly GCA_004363435.1 of Platanista minor. Taxonomy (NCBI): domain Eukaryota; kingdom Metazoa; phylum Chordata; class Mammalia; order Artiodactyla; family Platanistidae; genus Platanista; species Platanista minor. Next base: position 17,189 of record RJWK010007428.1, on the reverse strand, counting down.
ATATTTTGCTAGGACGTTAGATCATATGTTAAGCATTTTTACCACAAAAAATAATGACTTATGATTAAGAGGGCAGAAGGAAACTTTTGGAGTTGAAATATTTAAGGCATAGATTGTGGTGATGATTTCACAGGTGTTGTACTTATCTCCAAATATGTCAAGCTGTATACATTAAATATGTACAGGTTTTTGTATGTCAATCGTATCTCAATAAAGTGGTTAAAAGAAAACTCTTATTAGGGTTGCTGATAGGATTAACTGAGCAACTATTCATAAAAGCACTTAGCAGAATGCCTGATGCTTGTTAAGTGCTTAATACATGGCAGTACATTATTATTACTATTGTTACAGCTCCTTGTGGAACAAATCATAGGAGTATTTCCAAGTCATAGGAGTATTTTCCTCATGCAGATTATCTGAATGGGCTGAATCATCAGTGAAAAGAGAGAATGAACAGGTCAAAAATAGACGCCTGAGAGAATGGGGCCAATATGACACTTGGGTGGGTTAAACTTTTAACCCTCAAGCATCAGACCTTGGACTAGATGATTCAGAATTTTCTGAGGATGTTAAAATATGGATTACTGGGGTCCCATTCCATATTTATTGAATCAGAATATCCTTCAGGAAGCAGGTCCCAGGAATATGTATGTTTTAAAGCTCCTTACGTATACTTTATGGACTGCCAGTTTTGGGAACCATATGACTAGGCTGCCACCTACATGGAATGACTTACAGCGAGCCAAAAGATTGTCTTATGTTATGATTTGTTTCTCTCATGACCTTCCATTTATACATCCATTCCTCCACCTGTTCACCTGTCCATCAGCCAAACATGTGTTAGTGCCCAGGGTTTGCCTTATGACCAACTACTGCTGTTGTTGATGCAAAGATTAATGATCAATGCTCTTAAAGAGTTGGTAGTCTAAGAGATTAGATAAGTATAAATATTATATGATGAGCTATAAAGTGCTATGGGAGTTCATAAAATGAACACTTACTCCAGGTTGTGGTGGAAGAATCAGGAGAGCTTTGACTGTATCCAAGGGAGTCCTCTCCCCTTGGGATCCTCTTGGATTCAAGCTTCCCCTGCTCCTATCTGTTTGCAGTACTATGGTTTCTAAAGCTTTCTGACTTACTCTTCACATGTTAGATTAGAGTTACATGGTTGCTTACATGCTTTATTTATGTGCTGAGGCCCAAAGTGAAGGCTGCATCTTAATCACCATCTTTTCCCCCAACCTCCTAGCTAGGTGCCTGGCTCTGGTTGAATACCTGCAGGAAGTGCTCAGTAAATATTGAAGAAGTTGGGTTGTTGTAATGGATATGCAAAGAGAGGAAGCAATAGGAGCAAGCCTGGAGAGGCAGGCCTGGGGCCAGGTCATGGAGCACGTGGAATTTGAGTCAGGTTTGGGGTTTAGTTTTTAAGGCAATGAGCCCAAGACCATTTTGGAAGTTACATCCATTGTCTATAAAAAAGGCAGAAAGGGCAAGAACTAAGGCAGTGTATCTCAAAGTGTGGCAAAGTACAGAGATGATTTTAGATATAAACTAAGATGAATTACATTGAATTATGTAGTGAGGCTCTTCTCTTTTCAGTTGCATTTCAACTCATCTGATTACTTCAAGGAGACATTCTCAATTGGGTGCTAGTATTTTAACACCTCTCTAAAACTTTCTAATCTACCCTTTGAACAAGAGAAAACATACTTTGGCTCAGAGCCTTGGCAAGTATATTAGTTATCTATTGCTATTTAATATGTATGCAGCAAACATTCAGAAAAAAAAAAAAGACCCTCTGTGTCTTTCAACAATAAACCTTTATTTAGCTTGAGAGTCAGCCATTAAGGCCAGTGGTTCCTTTGGTCTTGGACTGGATTTGCTCTCAAGTTTTGCATTTACAATCTCAGCTGACTCTCGTCTGGGGTAACTGGGCTGTACTTCATGCATTTCTCACATCCTTCCATTAGGCTAGCCTGGGCACGTTCTCACTGCAGAGGAGTGATCCCAGTCACGCAAGAGCTTTCATGCCTCTGTAATCTGCTAACACACTCTTGGCCAGAGCAAGTTCTATGGCTGACTGTAGAATCAAGGAATGGAGAAATGGACTCTGCCTATTTAGTGAGAAAACTGAAAGTCAAATGGTAAAGTGACATGGATACAGGAAGGGATGAAAAAATCATTAATGGTCTCAGTATATCTAGCATAGCAGGTAAGATTGTCTTGCTAGAATTTTGTAGCATGTTTTTCATTGTTATTTTTTTCAGCTTTATTGAGGTATAATTGACAAATAAAATTCTGAGATATTTAAAGGGCCCATTGTAGTGATTTTATATATATATATATATATACACACACACACACACATATACATTGTGAAAGAATTCTGTTTATCTAGTTAACTATCACATCCATCACTTTACATGTGTCTTTTTATTTTTATTTTTTTTCTATTTCTGGTGAGAACATTCAGTTCTATTCTCTTAGCAAACTTTAATTATATAATATAGGGTTATATTCACCAGGGTATACATTAGATCCTCAGAATTTATTCATCTTTTTAAAAACAATTGAAGTATAGCTGATTTACAATATTGTATTAGTTTCAGGTATGCAACATAGTGATTCAATATTTTTATAGATTATACTCCATTTAAAGTTATTACTAAATAATGGCCATATTTCCCTGTGCTGTACAATATATTCTTGTTGCTTACCTATTTTATACATAGTAGTTTGTATCTCTTAATCACATACTCCTACCTTGCCCCTCCCCACTCTCCTCTCTCCACTGGTAACCACTAGTTTGTTTTCTATATCTGTGAGTCTGGTTCTGTTTTATTTATAAACATTTATTTGTTTTATTTTTTAGATTCTCTATATAAGTGATAACAGAGTATTTTTCTTCCTGTGTCTGACCTTATTTCACTAAGCTTAATACTCATCCACATTGTTGCAAATGTCAGAATTTCATTCTTTTTTATGGATGAGTAATATTCCATTGTGTATATACTACAACTTCTTTATCCATTCATCTGTTGATGGACACCTAGGTTGCTTCTATATTTTAGCTCTTATAAATAATGCTACTATGAACATTGGGGTGCATGTATATATTTGAATTCGTATTTTCTTTTTCTTTGGATATATACCCCGGAGTGGAATTGCTGGATCATAAGGTAGTTCTATTTTTAGTTTTTTGAGGAACCTCCGTACTAATTTCCACAGTGGGTGCACCAATGTACATTGCTACCAACAGTGCACCAGGGTTCCCTTTTCTCCACATTCTCCCCACCATTTGTTATTTATGGTCTCTTTGATGATAGCCATTCTTTTCGATACGCTGGCCTCTCACTGTTGTGGCCTCTCCTGTTGCGGAGCACAGGCTCCGGACGCTCAGGCTCAGCAGCCACGGCTCACGGGCCTAGCTGCTCCGTGGCATGTGGGATCTTCCCGGACCGGGGCATCAACCCGCATCCCCTGCATTGGCAGGCAGACTCTCAACCACTGCACCACCAGGGAAGCCTAGCCATTCTTAAATATGTGAGGTTTGTTGTTTTGATTTGCATTTCTCTGATGACTAGCCATGTTGAGCATCTTTTCATGTGCCTATTGGCCATCTGTATGTCATTTTTGAAAAATATCTATTCAGGTCTTCTGCCCATGTTTTAATTGATTTTTTTTTTTTTTTGATATTGAGTTGTATGAGCTATTTATATATTTTGGACGTTAACCCCTGTCGGTCATATTATGTGCAAATATTTTCTCCCATTCAGTAGCTTGTCTTTTCATTTTGTTGATGGTTTCCCTTACTGCGCAAAAGCTTAGTTTGATTAGGTCCCATTTGTTTGTTTGTTTATTACTGGGGTATAGTTACTTTACAATGTTGTGTTAATTGCTGCTGTACAATGAAGTGAATCAGCTACATGCATACATATATCCCCTCCCTCTTGGACCTCCCTCCTGCCCCCCCCATCCCAGCCATTTGTTTATTTTTGCTTTTATTTCTTTTGTCTTAGGAGACAGATCCAAAAAAATACTGCTATGACTTATGTCAGTGTTCTGCGTATGTCTTTTCTAAGAGTTTTAAGTTTCAGACCTTACATTTAAGTCTTTAATCCATTTTGAATTTATTTTTGTATATGGTATGAGAAAATGTTCAAATTTCATTCTCTAAAATGTAGCTGTCCAGTGTTCACAGCACTACTTGTTGAAGAGACTGTCTTTTCTCCACTGTATATTCTTGCCTCCTTCGTTGTAGATTAGCTGACCATAAATGCATAGTTTTTTTTCTGGGCTCTGTATTCTGTTCCCTTGATCTATGTGTCTGTTTTTGTGCCAGTACCATGCTGTTTCTATTACTATGGCTTTGTGGTATTGTCTGAAGTCAGGCAGTGTGATATCTCAACTTTTACTTGCTTTTTCTCAAGATAGTTTTGGCAGTTCAGGGTCTTTTGTAGTTCCATATAAATTCTAGGATTACTTGTTCTAGTTCTATGAAAATTGTCCTGGGTATTTTGATAGGGATTACATTAAATCTGTAGATTGCTTTAGGTAATATGGACATTTTAATGATTATTAATGCTGTTCCAAGCCCACAGCTGACATCATACTCAACAGTGAAAAGCTGAAAGCTTTTCCTCTAAAATCAGGAACAAGACAAGGATGCCCACTCTCTCCACTTCTACTTAACATAGTATTGAAAGTCCTAGCTACAGCAGTCAGACAAGATAAATACATAAAAGACATCCAAATTAGAAGGGAGGAATTAAAACTGTCAATATTTGCAGATGACATATTACTATATATATAGAAATCCCTAAAGTCTCCACCAGAAAACTATTGGAACTAACAAATGAACTCAGGAAATTTGCAGAATACAAGATTAATATATAGACATCTGTTGCTTTTCTGTACACTGATAATGAACTATCAGAAAGAGAAAGCAAGAAAACGATCCTGTTTTAAATTGTATCAAAAATAATAAAATACCTAGGAATAAACTTAATCAAGGAGGTGAAAAACCTATGCTCTGAAAACTATGAAACATTGATGAAGGAATTTGAATAATAAAATAAAAAATAAAAGAAATGGAAAGATATCATTATTATTTTTTAAAGCTATCTTTTTGTGGGGAGTGTTATATGTTTTCACTTATGGTAGTAATAAAAAGTTTTCTTTTAAAACAAATTTATTTGAGACAAATGTAAGTGGGTGTAAAGAAAAAGTATTTTTAAGAAGTAGCCCATGTGGTACACAGGTATGGCAAAAATGATCAGACAAGGAAAATGACAGGTTTGGAAAACTCTGAACCAGGATGATCGCAACTGGGACTCTGAACAGGGAATGTATGAAAGACGTGTTGCAGACTCGGCAAAATAAGCTTAATAACAACATAGGTTCAGTTGTGTTCGGTTAAATGAACATATATTAAGTGTCAACAGCCTGCCTGACACAGTGGCAGGAGCCAGAGATACAAAGATAAAAAACTAGAAGTCCTTGTCCTAAAGCAGTTTATAACTGAGTGGGTGAAAGCCGCATAGCAGACAACTTGCATCCACTATGGCAAATTCTATATTTAGTGGACGTGCCCTGGGTACCTACAGAAAGGGCACTAAGCTTAGGCTGGGGAGTGGGCATTGGGGAAGGCTGACCAGCAAGTTCCCTGGAGAAGGCTCTGGAAGAATGAATCCAAGTTTCTTGGTAAAATCAATGAGCAAAGGAGTGAACAATGTGAAATATACTTTGGGGACGTTCATTCTTATTGAAGTCTGATGTTTGGGGCAGGAGATGAAACTGAGGAATTGAGGGCAGCCAGCTAGTAGACAGCTCTGTTTGCTACCCTAGACAGCTTAGAATTTACCCTGTTATGGACAACAGGGAGTCAGTGATGGTTCTCAAGCAGGGAAAAGACATATATATGTATGTATTTATATTTATATGTATTATAATATAATTTATGAATAAATATATTAAATCACATTATATATATTATATAGATTTATAATATATAAAATACATTTTTTTTCTTTTTTACAAAAATTCCTGCCAGGTGGTTTTGCCACTTTTGTTTTGCAAACCCCCAGTGACCAAGTCCTCATTATCCTACAGTTGAGCCTGCTATAGTCCTGATTATAACCAGATAAAAAAAGATAGACTTTGGGACACAAAATCGGAAGTCAGGACCATGCAGTAATCCAGGTGAGGGACACAAAGGGACTGAAATGGGTAGGGAGAGTCCAGATGTAAAGAGAGAAGAGAACTCTTGGGTTAATGCTAACTGCTGTAAAAATGTGAATTGTGGTTGTGCTTGCTTTAGAGCCCAAACTTATTGCATAAACAACTCCCAAACCACACAAATACCTTATTTTTTCTTATAATTGGACAAAGCAATGCTGACACCCAGTGGCTGGTTCAGATTGCCTGCAGCTCCCAGAGAGAGGATCCCAAGGGACAGAGATAGACGTCAGCTTGCCTGACCTGGCCCTCAGAGCATCCCAGAATCCTTCGCTGAAAGGGCAAGTCTAAATTCAGCTAGAAACGGCTGGCCATGTGATATGTTTGGCACCACACAAGGATAGTTCCTTGTGAGTTTAATGCAGACAAAAGAGCTAAATTAAACCTGCAGATGAGAACAGCATTGTATCAAAGTCAGCCCCTTCTAAAGCAGAGGCAAAGCAATTACCCTCAGAGTTCCCGGGAGAGCTCCTATCCAAAGAACCAATAAGAAAATGGAATATTTAAAGGTCAGTTTTACAGTCAAATCAACACTCTGTTTGCATGGCTGTATTCCAGACTCCTTGCTTTGGATGGCAGCTACTCAACCCCTATTCCGACAGAGTCAGAATGTGTTAGAGCCACAAGAAACTTGACAGATCAGGTGGTAAAACAGGTCAAGGGAGGAGATATGAGTTTCTCAAGGCCTCAGAGCAAACTAAGGTCAGACTGACTGGGTTATGCAGCAAATAGTTATTATAGTTCTGGTGGCTGGAATATCCAAGATCATGGTGCTGGCAGTGTCTGGGGAAAGTTTACTTCCTGGTTCATTAGGTGGCCCTCTTCTCACTGTGTCCTTACATGGTGGAAAGGGGTGAGGCAGCTCTTTGGGGTTTCTCTTATAAGGGTGACAATCCCATTCATGAGGTCTCCACCCTCACGACCTAATCACCCCCAAAGGCTCCACCTCCTAAGACCATCACATAGAGGGTTAGGATTTCAACAAATGAATTTTTTTTTGCAGGGATGTTCAGTCCACAACAAAGGCCAAAACTTGTTACCATCTGTATGTTGTTGATCCCCGTCATCTACTTCATATCAGTATTTGAACATCTCAGAGGAATGTTCAAAGCCAAACTCAAGATCTTCTACCCATAAAGTTGGTTTTCCTATAGTGTCTGCTATCTTAGTAAATGACACTACCATCTACTGCACACACCAGAAACAGGGGAGTTATCCTTGGCTCCTTTCTCCTTATTCCTCTAATTCAAGCATCAGGCTTGAATATATCACTTCCTAGATATCCCTTATATTAATCCACTTCTTAATGTCCTCTGCACCCTTGCTCTTCCCCGCTTCCTGCTTTATTTTTCACTATAGCACTTATCACCATCTGACACATGTTTTACTTGTTTGTTTATTGTCTCTCTCCTCCCTACCAGAATGTCAGCGTCCATGTCTGCCCTGGTTTATATCCCCCTACACCATCCTCAAATATACTCTATTATATTATACCCTATTATTTTCTTCTTAGCTCTTATCAGCATCTGAAATTATATTTATTTGTTTAATTATGAGACTAGGAACCTCATTTATCTTGTACTTGGTTGTTGACTATTTTAGCAAGAAAACGTTACTGAATCAAAAGAACCCATCTTGGGTCTGCTTGCCTGCATGCAGTAAAGCCAATCTACTGACACTGGCTTGTGGTGAAGGAAAGTACAATGTTTATTGCAGGGCACCACGCAAGGAGTCCAGGGAGCTAGTGCTTAGAAGGCCCAGACTCCCAAAGGCTTTCAGGGAAAGGTTTTTAAAGACAGGGTGAGGGAGAGGTTTGCAGGGTGCTTGATCAGCTTGTGAATATTCTTCTGATTGGTTGGTGGTGAGTTAATCAGGAGTTAACACCATCAACCTTCTGGTTCTAACTGGTCTGGGGTCTACATGCTTACAGGAAGCATACAGTTAACTTCTTCCACCTGGTAGAGGTTTCAGTATCTGCAAAACAGCTCAAAGGACATGGCTCAGAATATTTTTTAAACTTTTTTTTTAATTGAAGTATAGTTGATTTACACTGTTATGTTAATTTCTGCTGTACAGCAAAGTCACTCAGTTATACATATATGTGCATTCTTTTTTATATTCTTTTCCATTATGGTTTATCTCAGGATATTGAATAGAGTTCCCTGTGCTATACAGTAGGACCTTGTTGTTTATCCATCCTATATGTAATAGTTTGCATCTACTAACCCCAAACTCCCACTCCATCCCTCCCCACCCACCAGAACCGTTAGTCTGTTCTCTACGTCTGTGAGTCCGTTTCTGTTTCATAGATAAGTTAATTTGCGTCATATTTTGGATTCCATATATAAGTGATATCATGTGGTATTTGTCTTTCTCTTTCTGACTTCCTTCATTTAGTAGGATAATCTCTAAAACCTTCGTTTTAATATCAAAACCATACTGTATATTAAGTGGATAATGCACATTAAATGATACATTTCTATGGCTCTTAGTTATTTTATTTTTAGCTAATGTAAATGGTTTTATTAGACATGACACATGAAGACTAAACTGGATTTCATTCCTGTTTTTTTTTTTTTTTGAGGGACACAATCTTAAAAAAAATTTTATTGGAGTATAGTTGATTTATTCAATACAATGTTGTGTTACTTTCTGCTGTACAGCAAAGTGAATCAGTTATCCATATACATATATCCACTCTTTTTTAGATTCCTTTCCCATATATTACCTATAGCCCTTGAGGAGGAACTAAAGGTCCTTGACTTTGTTTAATGGTTAAACTATTATTATTTTGTCTTGCTTGACTGTTTTCCTTTCTTTCTGTATTCTCTCACTTCTCTGATTAAGTTTACTTTTGGAACTCGGGGAAGGCCTAGGAGGCTCAAGATTTCCTACAGGCAGGAGGCAGGCAGAGGACATGGTGTGGGCGATAGGGGGGTGGTGTCTGCTCTGGGAAGGCCCCATAGGATCCTGCTCGGTTACAAAAAAACTTTATCTGTTTGGTTCACTACTGTATCTCCTGTCTTAGACCAGTGCCCAGTACCAAGCAGGTGCTTGGTCCATGCTTGTTGAATGAGTGAACATGCACATATATGTGCATCTGATGGGCCAGTAGTTCTTGGGGGTGGTGCTATCTAGTAGAGGATGAATAGGGTTAGCAACTGCCTAGTTATTGCCTAAAACTCAACTACCTGTGCCTGGTCATTTCAGTGGTTTATAACTATGCAAGCAAATGTTACTGATCTGACAAAGGACTCAAAAAGGCAGGCTGGTCTAATGGAGAAAAGAGCCCTTATTTTAAACCTGGTTTCTGAAAGGGAGGTAGGACACCTGGAAGACACAGTTTCAGGCTAACCTTGTCTGCTGCTTTTATTTTCTGCTACTTTCCATTACAGCCAACACTTGCAAGGAAGATGGTTTGTTATTGGTTCATGCCACAATTTAGCTGGTCCTTGACTGAGTCCACTTATTTACTTAAAAGAATGACCTGCCCTGTTCAAGGTGCTGTGGGGAGACAGATGGAAGGTCTCTTGCTTCCACTGTAGTTCAAGCCCTGACCCCACCTTTGCATTCTTCGAGGGTAAGTAGCTCTTACCCTCTCTCTCTCTCTCTCTCTCTCTCTCTCTCTCTCTCTCTCTCTCCCTCCCTCACTGGCTTAATACATAAAGTTTATTTTTACTCCATAACAACCCAACATTAGTTTTCCTGGCCAGCACGAGGATGCCTTTGACATTATCTAGAGACCCAGACACCTTCCGTCCTGTAACTCTGACCTCTTTTAGGGCCTCGGGGACTTCTGCAAAGGGGGAAAGAATGGGGAGAATCATGCATGGGAAGTTTTTATGAGGCAAGTGCACGATCTTTTTAAAATATAAGTTGTCCAGGATCTTACCCTGCCTACAGCCTTCAGTGTCTTCCCACTTGCCATAGCATAAATTCCAGACTTCTCACTATGGCCCACAAGGCCTTACATCTTTGAGCTCATCTTCCCTTTGTTTTCCCCTCTTCACTCAGTCTGCTCCAAGACACACAGCCTTTTTTTCTTGTTTCTTAACATACCAAGCTTTGATCTGTCTCAAGTTCTCTGAGTTTGTTATCCTCTCTGCCTGAATGCCCCAACTCAGCATGGCTGCCTTCTCCCCTTGATTTAGTAGAACTCAGCAGAACTCAGCTCAGAGGGGCCCTCTCTACCTGCCCTAATTAAAGCCCCTTACCCCTTTCTCAAAGATACTCTATTTTATTGTATTCATTATTTTCTTCATAGCTCTTATCAGCCTCTGAAAATTACATCTATCTGTTTATTCATAAGAGAAAGGATCTCTGTTGTATGTGATTGTCCATTTCTGTAGTTCAGAAGAGTATCTGGCACCTGGTAAGTGCTTAGGACTGAGTACTGAGTACTTACCCTGTGGCAAACACTCCTTGAACCACTGCATAACGTTTAATTCTCACAACAACTCCATAAAGTCCCTATTATTACAATCCCTATTTCACAGAAGAAACTGAAACCCAGAGAGGTTAAGTAACTTGTCTAGGGTTACACAGGTAATAAATTAAAAAGCTGGAATTCTGATTCTACGACCTTGACCACTGTATTGGATCACCCCCACTCAGAATCCTAGTTTTGGAACAGAATTTGGTGTCATCGGATCACTTCACCACCATCAAATGCATAGATATGCTCCATGACATTCCTTCTGAGGTTTCCTAACATTTCTTGAGCATTCTGGGGCAGAGAACCCAGTTCATTATGGAATATTAATTTCCCCTTCATATTGAGATATATCTGCGTCCTTATCACTTCTACCCCAAAGTTCAAATTCTACCTGCTCAGCCCTCCGTGCACTAGGGAAGCCCATCACCAGTGACAAGGTCTTCCTCTTGACACTTCTCTCCTCCCAGGTGAATAGTGCCAGCGTCACCATGGACATGGTTTATCTTCCTTACCTTGCCTTGCAAGGAAGTGCAAATATCTGTCCGGGTTTTTTACAGGTGGACCCCTTCTTTGTTCCTGTACCTCTTTTGAGAAGCTCCGGACCAGCCATGAGTTAGTGGAGTTTCTAAACCCATCACATCTGATTTCTCTGAATCTCATCTCACAGCCAGGATGGCACAAAGGCAGCTCCTCTCCGGGACTGTGGGAGCTGTTATCTGCTGCTCCTTGGATGATGTTATTAGCATTACAGCTCCCGTTTGTTCCTCCTTCATAGACTGAAATCACTAGTGTGGGAGAGGCTGATTAAGAAACTGGCTTATATATGCCTTTCCTTTCATGGCTGATATGCTTGTCCCTTGCGGGTTTTTTGCAGAATAATGGAATTGTGAAGAGAGGAGAAAAGTTATCATTGGGTTAGGGAGTATGGAGCAGCATTGTGAGGGACTGTCTGGGGGTTACTGATTCAGGGGCTGGAGGTGGGCAGCGTTTACAGACAGAATAAAACATTTGCCCAAAGAAGGCCACATCAGTTAGAGGTAAGACTAGCTGACCTGTGTAGAAATACCAGTTTTACTTATTTGTTGTATGACTCAGGAAAGTTACTTTACCTCTCTGGGCCTCTTTAAAACAGAGGAGCAATACTTAGCTGACACAGCTGGCATGAGGTTTAATTATGCTTTTCTGTTTTGTGTGGCATGGGTCCTCCAGTGCATCAATTCAGATCAATAGGACTCAACTAAGGTTTCTTTTGTTTGTTAAAAGTCTGTATTTGTGGGACGTAAATCTCTATCCCAGGCATCTGGCTAAACCCACCCGTGAAATAAGGTGGTACTTTAGGGAGGTAGAAAAATTTTTAGTAATGACAATTGAATATGCCTAGTGCTTTACAGTTTTGCAAAATGCTTCACCATATGCTAATTCATATGACAACCCTATGAGGTGAGGATGCCAATTTTACATTTTATAGATGAGGAAACTAGGACACAGAGAGGCTCTTTAACTTGCCCCAAATCACAGTTATTGAGTGAGTGGTCACTATTTGAGCCCAGAAGAACTGGACCAGGACCATGCCTTGAACGAAGGTCTTCTGATTTTAAACTCTGTTCTGGCTTTCCTTCATTGAACAGAGAGTCCTTTGCTGGACTTGTAGAAGTCAACCTAGTATTACCTATCTCTGTATCTTCCACGTTAGTGCCTGGCACACAAAAAGGCACCAAATGGGCATATATAGAATTTTTAAAGTTTTAAGCAACTGAGGATAAGAAATGGATTTTGCAAGAGTCGGGTTTAATGAGCCCAGTGTATTAAATAAGACAACTTACAAATGAGGCCCTACGTACCCACCCTAGAACTTGCAAAGGTTATTCATAACCCCATTTCTTAGCTTATTTGTGTCTTGGACTGGAACACTGGAGACTTCTACCGTGAGCACAATTATGGGGAAAAAAGTGGCTAGTCCAAAGAACCTGTGTTTTTATAACTGAAAAAAGAGAAATGCTTAGGGGAGCAGCATGTCGTACTGGCAAAGGCGTAGGTGTAGGGATCAGTTTCTGGTTCAAGATATACGGATCTTTATGGATTCTATACCTTTATGCGTCTACCCATGACTGTAAGGCAACCAGCCTACCCCTTACCCTGCATGACTAGCACCAGTAACAACAGACTTCCAATCACCCCCTTTGTTTATTATCTTTCCTGACCAATCTCTTTTTACATTTCTAGCACTTTGCATCCTTGTCTATTCTGAGCTGCCACAGCTCCTGACCTCTTGCCTCATTTCTCATTCATGGCCTCCTCCTTGGGCCTGGCCCTTGGTACTACTTCTCTGGTTCTGACTTCTGGCTTCCCTGGTCAATTAGGATGAATTCTGGTTTGTTGGGTTTTTTGTTTTTTTGTTTTTTTTTCTTTCCAACTGCCCTGAGGAACATACACTCTCATGAGAGTGGTTCCCTTCAGTTAGCCTCATTTCTTCAAATTGGAATTGACCCTATGGAATCTTTTATTTCTCATGTGTAATGATTCTATTCCTTCATTCCTGTATTTATTCGTTTCATCTTAGTCTGGTTGGGCTGCTATAATAAAGCACCATAGACTGGGTGGTTAATAAACAACGGAAATTTATTTCTCACAGTCCTAGAAGTTTGACACCTGAGATCAGAGTGCCCCCAGGGTCACGTTCTGGTGAGGATACTTTTTTGGGTGGCAGACTACTGTCTTCTCGCTGTAACCTCACATGATGAAAGTGGGCAAGGGAGATTTCTTGGGCGTCTTTTATAAGGCCACTAATCCCACCCCAAAGGCTCCACACTCCTAATACCATCATCTTCGGGGTTAGGATTTCAACATGTAAATTTGGGGAGGACACAGATGTTCAGTCTATGGGACCTTCATTTAATCGACCTATCTATATTAAGTATCACCTACTTGCCAGGCACACCAATGCTGGAATACCATGTGACTTGGACACAGTCCTTGTCCCATGGAGCCTAGCACCTAGAAGGGGATGTGGTGTAGCATGGTGGTTAAGAGAATGTGGGCAGATCTGGGTTCTAAACATGGCTCTGCCACTTGCTAGATGTGTAACTTTTGTTATCTTTATCAAGGTACTTAACCTCTCTGAGCCTGTTTTTCCATTTGTGAATGGGGATATCACCTTGTAGAATTATTGTGCTATTAAGTGAAATAATCTGTGTCAGATGCTTATTCCAGTACCTAACACATATTAAGCGCTCAATCAACGTTAGCTATTGTTTTTATTAGTGAGGGACAGATAAGTAAAAGATAATTAGAATATGGTGTGATCAATGCTGTGACAGGGAAAGCATAGGAGACCCTTATCAAGGCTTCAGAAGGCTTTCTAGAGAAGGTGACACCCAATTAATACCTTAAGAGAGAGCATGAATAGTGAGGTTAAGCAAATATGGAGCACTCTGGGGGTGGGGGGGGGGGAAGAAACTGCACGTGCAAAAGCCAGGAAGAGAGAAGCAGAACACAACCTCATGTAGCTTAGTATGGAGAGAGAAAAATTTTGAGAATGAGTGGGGAGAGATGAGGGTGGTGCCCTTCTTACTTCCTTTATCTTGACTGTTCTTCCTCCTGCCTCTTCCCAGGTGATGGCCTCATCTCTTTACCCTACTTTTCCTCTTTGCACAGCTGTGATTTGCTAGGGGCAAAAGATGCCCGAGAGAAAGTTGCTTCCCCTTGGTGACTTACTTACAGAATCGCTGATGCAGGTACCCCATGGAAAACTTGGAGCCATGTTCTATTTCAAGACATTCAGCCTTACACAGCAGATCCAGCTGCTGCGGTTTGCTCATTACCCATTAAGGGGACATTTGCATGGAAAGAAATGATTTTCTTCACCTTGTTTCCCAGGCAGATCTGTCCTGCAGAGAGTAGGTTAGGAGAGTGAGCAAGAGGTCACTGAGAGGTGCTTCCAATGGGCCCCTGCTAGAAACACAGAGAGTGAGGCTGGGAGACTCTGGTGGCTCATTTCTACTTTCCTATGACACAGAAAATTGTGAAAATTCCAAACCTAGATTCCAGGAATGATAAGGTGTAGGGAATGGGTGCAACTGGTAAGAAGAGAATGATAGTGATGTTGACAGTGGGAGAGTATTTGCAAAGCCGTTAAAATTTGCCTCTCTGATCTGCTATCAATGTCGCATAAGTGGCATGGCTCCCTCTACTCCTCCTTTACTCACCCATGGCAGACATTACTAGCTGAAGGCAGCACTTTTCTTTTAAGCCCAGATAGGGCCTCAGAATCCTTCTAAACGTGTGCCTTAGAGAACCACTGTTGAGTGTGTAGAGTTGGCACTTGTAATGAAACATGTTAACTGAGCTTTTGCTTCTCCTTTGATTTGCGGGAAAAGTCAAACCCGTCAAATAAAGCATTCTATCCAAGATAAATCTGCACATTAATGGCAGAGATTAGGTTACAGTCTTGTGCTCCTGACCCAAACCCTCGTAAAGAATTTGCTCTCTTTAAAAGCATCACAAAGGCCAGTTTACAATTCTTCTTTCCAAAAAGATGCTATTATTATGCTGTTCTCCTGCTCAGCATCCTTCAGTAGCTCCCCATTGCCTGTAGAATAAGGTATAAACAACTTAGCAAAGCGTTCCAAGTTTTCCGTGTCCTGAGCCCACCTTTAGTTGTAATGGATTCCTGCCCCACCGTTCATACTTCCCCATCAATTCGTCTACCTATATCCTCCAAGCTTGGGTCAAGTCTTTCAGCTTTTCTGAAACCAGCCAATTTTAATCCTATTGATCTTGTTCCCCTGAACAACTCTAACATTTATGGTTCAAGCCACATCACTTATTGGAGTTCTAGAGATTTTAATGGTTGAAAAATGACATCTGGACCATATTGCTCTAGATCCTAACTGCCCTGGAACACAAGAAAAGGGCAAGCTCCACCTAAGGGCTGACCTTTTAATTTATGTTAACCCTTTCCACCTGCAAACACAGCCCAGCTTGTGTCCCAGGGTTGGACCAATCTGATGAAAGTCCTACTGGCTTGAGGTGGAGTGAGAAGGGAGTAGTTAGTAAGCAAGGGTCCTCTGTTCCCTAGAGGCCTTCATTTATTACACGTTGTCTCTTTTTTTCCCCATGTTCTTTTTTTTCAGCCCATTTGTAGGGTAGTATCTCATTAATTAGTTAGTTAATTAATTATTTATCAAGCACCTTCTATTTGTCAGGTACTATTTTGGGGGGTGGGATTTGGGAATACAAAAATAAGACAAAGTCCCTCCTCTCATGGAGCTTGTATTCAGATAAGGGAGACAGACAAGACGCAAGTAATACATAAATAATGCCTTTCTTGTCTAGCACATTCTAGGTGAGCATAATATGTACTCAATAAACCCTAGTTACTTTGGCTTACTTATTTAGATTTGTGTCTTCTTGGTGTGTGCTCATTTATTCAAGTATATTGGTTGAATGTTGAAATAGTCAAGTATCTTTTTAAGTGCAGTCAACCAAGATGGTCCAGAAGCATGGAATGCAGAATTATGTAGCCTAGAGTCAGTCCTGTATTTCTAAGTACAGCTACATTCTGTGCCTTCTAAGTACATCTTCTCCATTCTGGACACCACACTGGCAGTGTACAGAGGGTCTGACAGAGGGTAACTAGGTTGGTATGAGGTCTTGGCATCATGTTACCTAGAAAACCTTTGAAGGAAGTGGAACTGTTTTGGAGAATAGTCTAGGATTTTGGTTGGAAGGTGGGCAATGGTGGTTAATTATTTGTTGTAAACCCTTGAAGAGCTAATATATGTCAAATTTGAATATGAATAAATTTTTTCCCTCTGCATCCCAGAGGATAAAACCAGTACCAATGAAAATACCAGGAGGCAGTTCTAAGTTCAATTTAAGTTGTCCCCAGATGGGTTACGCATACAACTCCAGTCTTGTGTAGAAGGAAGCTCCCTGACCCTGGAGAAGTTCAAGCAGAAGTCATAGAGTTTATGGGGGGGCATTCAAACACTAAGAAGATGTTTGTACTAGGCTATCTCCGATAGCTGTGTTAACTTTATATCTAATAGTGATTTGTTATAGGGACCCCTATTCTGTTTTATGGGCTAGAAAGAATTTTCATGTAAAGTATCGATTTGATCTTCACAAAGAACTGTGCTCGTATAGTGGTTAGTACTCTGCATTGAGATCTTCACAAAGAAAGGATCTGCACTATCCCTATTTTACCGATGGGCAAACAGACCTCAGGAGTCCCGTCAACCCTGGCCAAGCTGAGAAACTATGGTATATGGCTTATGACCCCACAAGTAGTTCTCTTCCTCCAGAGTTTAACCATGCTTGTTGATTCGTCTTATAAATCGGAAATGACAGGATAGTGGTTTATAGCTACTTTGTGCCCAGTATATCCCTGATTTTCTTTTTTGAGAGAGCCACTGTTACATCATCTCTGATTTTCTATTTCAGTACCTATATGTTTCTTGCTGCTTTTGACTTTTCCTTTCCACATTTGAAACATATATATATATACATATATATA
>RJWK010007427.1:0-49896 GCA_004363435.1 Platanista minor | reverse complement strand
AATGACTCTACTACCCAAAGCAATCTACAGATTCAATGCAATCCCTATCAAACTACCACTGGCATTTTTTACAGAACTAGAACAAAAATTTTCACAATTTGTATGGAAACACAAAAGACCCCGAATAGCCAAAGCAATCTTGAGAATGAAAAACGGAGCTGGAGGAATCAGGCTCCCTGACTTCAGACTGTACTACAAATCTACAGTAATCAAGACAGTATGGTACTGGCACAAAAACAGAAATATAGATCAATGGAACAGGATAGAAAGCCCAGAGATAAACCACACACATATGGTCACCTTATCTTTGATAAAAGAGGCAAGAATATACAATGGAGAAAAGACAGCCTCTTCAAAAAGTGGTGCTGGGAAAACTGGACAAGCATATGTAAAAATATGAGACTAGCACACACTCCCTAACACCATACACAAATATAAGCTAAAAATGGATTAAAGACCTAAATGTAAGGCCAGAAACTATCAAACTCTTAGAGCAAAACATAGGCAGAACACTCTATGACATAAATCACAGCAAGATTCTTTTTGACCCATCTCCTAGAGAAATGGAAATAAAAACAAAAATAAACAAATGGGACCTAATGAAACTTCAAATCTTTTGCACAGCAAAGGAAACCAAAAACCAGACCAAAAGAGAACCCTCAGAATGGGAGAAAATATTTGCAAATGAAGCAACTGACAAAGGATTAATCTCCAAAATTTACAAGCAGCTCATGCAGCTCAATAACAAAAAACAAACAACCCAATCCAAAAATGGGCAGAAGACCCAGATGGACATTTCTCTGAAGAAGATATACAGACTGCCAACAAACACATGAGAGAATGTTCATCATCATTAATCAATAGAGAAATGCAAATCAAAACTACAATGCGATATCATCTCACACCAGTCAGAATGGCCATCATCAAAAAATCTAGAAACAATAAATGCTGGAGAGGGTGTGGAAATAAGGGAACACTCTTGCACTGCTGGTGGGAATGTGAATTGGTACAGCCACTATGGAGAACAGTATGGAGGTTCCTTAAAAACATACAAATAGAACTACCTTATGACCCAGCAATCCCACTACTGGACATATACCCTGAGAAAAACATAATTCAAAAAGAGTCATGTACCAAAATGATCATTGCAGCTCTATTTACAATAGCCAAGAGGTGGAAACAACCTCAGTGTCCATCATCAGATGAATGGATAAAGAAGATGTGGCACATGTATACAATGGAATATTATTACTCAGCCATAAAAAGAAACGAAATGGAGTTATTTGTAGTGAGGTGGATAGACCTAGAGTCTGTCATACAGAGTGAAGTAAGTTAGAAAGAGAAAGACAAATACTGTATGCTAACACATATATATGGAATCTAATAAAAAAATAAATGTCGTGAAGAACCTAGGGGTAAGACAGGAATAAAGACACAGACCTACTAGAGAATGGACTTGAGGATATGGGGAGAGGGTGGGGTAAGCTGAGATAAAGTGAGAGAGTGGCATGGACGTATATACACTACCAAATGTAAAATAGATAGCTAGTGGAAAGCAGCCGCATAGCACAGGGAGATCAGCTCAGTGCTTTGTGACCACCTGGGTGCGTGGGATATGGAGGGTGTGAGGGAGGGAGATGCAAGAGGGAGGAGATATTGGAACATATGTATATGTATAATTGATTCACTTTGTTATAAAGCAGAAACTAACACCGTTGTAAAGCAATTATACTCCAATAAAGATGTAAAAAAAAAAAAAGGGACTTTCATGAATTATATTTCCCTTTAGCCCTCTGTTTTCAAGAGAAGCTGCTCATTTATAAACTGTTTATTTGAAAACCTCTTCATTGAGCCTAGCTATTAATAAAGCAGACCATGTTTCAATTTCACAAAAAAAATAAAATAAATAAGCCTGATGAAATGTTGTTAAATGACTGCCTCTCCAAAATGAGTATAAGAGACTTGAACAAAGAAAATATGAGGGTTTTGTGAGTGTGTGTGTTTGTGCGTTTCTGATCTGATAGCATGTGTTCTCTGGTTAGTATATATGTTTTAGCTTTAAATTATGTGATGGCTAGCACCATAATCTACTCAATACTTATTTCCTCTGAGGTCTTTTTCTACCTTTTGTTATTATTACTATCTACATTTTAAAAGTAAAGAAATTGGATTCAAAGAAATTAAGTGATTTTTCCTTGACCACCACAGTGGTAAATAGAAAAACTTGATTCCAAATCTGTATGCTTGAGTTGATACTTTTTCCATAGTGTATTGGAGTTATTAACACCATCCTTGCATATTTAGCATAGAATACTGAAAAACATAAGCACTTTGTGTTGAAACTTAATTTAAAAATGTGAATTAATTCTTAAAAGAAGTGTTTCCTTAAAAATATTATACTTAGAATAATTTTGCCTGTTTAATCAAGTTAAGCAGGAAAACAATGAGTCGATCTGATATTTGAAAAACGATTTCTTAGTATGCATTTTGGTTTCCTAGTAAATATGTGGATGAATAAAAATTAGATGTTACATTATGCTTTTGATAAGAAATATACTACCAGCTTTGAGAGCTAGTATAAAACGTTTTCCATTTATTCAGTTTTTTTCTACTTATGTATTCAAATGAAAGTACTAATATTTATTTTCAGAAACACTTGGGAGAATGAATGCTTTGAAAGGTAATTATAAAAATGCTGACATTAGAGCTTTTCAAAAATATCACAATAGGAAATATTATAAATTAAGAGATCAAATTTTGAGAATTCTTATTAAGCCAGTGGACTTGAAGCATTATTGGGATATCCAAGGCACATTCCATGAGCACTTCTAGTAATTTATCCAGCTGAATTTGTATGAAGATATGAGTTTCTATATCATAATTCAGAAACAATTCAATTTCAGAGATATTCAAAATATATGGGGCAATAAAAACAATGTTGATTCTGTAAAAGTAGTCAGTTTCTGTTAATCAGGAATGTGCTTCTCAGTTCTCTGTATCTCTGGTTTCATAACCTCAGAAACCCAGTAATGAAAGAATATATTAGACTTCCTTGTGTCTGAAGCTATGATCTGTTTACTAAGTTTTTGTCAATCAAAAATCCACAGGGGATCCAATAGTGTTACTAATGCTTAGAGGATTGAACAGACATGTAAACAAATCACTCCAATAGGGTATACTAATGGGAGGATATGTGAATTTCTATTGGGGTTGTATACGTGCATCTTGATACAATGTTTAGGGAAGATACTATTAAGGAGATGGTCTTTGGAATGATTCTTTAAAATACAAGCATTATTAGCAATAAAGCAAGATATCACAGGCATTCTATTCATAGACTAATGATAGAATTATTTTGGGCATTTGAAGTATAGAGTGCATGTAGAATAGGTGCAAAGTAGGCAAGAGAACATATTTGAAGAACAACTATTTCACTGTATCAGCCTAAGTAGTGGAAAAATTATCTTTTTATTGCATTATGCATAGACATTATTATATCCATCCCAGGACATAGGACAAAAGGAGAAAAATCTCAAAACATTTAAAACATCAACTTCATTTTAATTCCAAAACTTGAGAAAGAATAAAGAAAACGAATAAATGAAAAGGAAACTCTAGGCCATCTTATTTATGAAAAAGTACTAATTAAATTTTAGCTAATTGAATCTTACAATGTATTATAGCAAAAAAACCCCCAGTAATTTATCAATATGATTCATTGTATACACCAATCAAAGGAATAAAACATTATGATCCTATTAAATTTAAATTTAAAGTTATTAAACTCAACTATAATTCTTATATCAAAATAAAATAAAAATAGAAATAAACAGGATAAGGTTATTTGACATTTATTTTCTTTCAAGACACTGACATTATTATTCTACTGTCTTTTAACTGCTGTTGTTGATGCTGAGAAGTTACCCATGGATCCCACTGTTATTCCTCTGTAAGTTACCTGTCTTTTCTTTCTGCTTGTCTTTGTTTTTTGAAGTTTTACTATTATGAATATCTAGGTTTGGTTTTCTTTTAATTTATTCTGTTTGAAGTTCATTGAACTTCTTTGGTACACTCATAGTGCCTTAGGCTTTAAAGAACTTTCATCCATTACCACATGGGTATTTTTTTCTTTTTAATTATTTATATTATCTCTGATGGAACATCAGTATTATGTATATTGGACTTCCCATTCTGTTATCAATGAGTCAGTATCTTGTTGTTTCTTATCTCTTTGTTTCATCATAAAAAAGTGTTCTGGAAAATTTCTTTGAATCAACTTTTAATGCTCTAATTCTATCTTCTGCTGACTTTCATCTACTCTCTAACTCTTCCATTAGTTTTCTATTTCAATTACTACAACAATTTGTCCTAAAAGTTTTAAATGTACTATTTTTCATTATGATTGTTATCTCTAGTTTCTTGCTCAATATTTAAAGCCACTATTTAATTTTTTAAAAAATATTGGACTTGCTTATTTTATAAACTTTATCAGATGATATATAACTAAAACCTTATGGAACTCATTTTTCTGTCTGATAATATCCTAACTCTCTTGTAGGATGTCCGGCTGCCATGGTGATTTTGTGATTTTTGAGAGTGGGCTGAAGTTGTCTTCCTCTAGAAGGAATGTGCATTCAGTCCTACCAGTCATTTGAAGCACTACTAACCTAGGAATCTTTTCATTTAAATTCTCCCCATGAGATGTTTTTATCACAAAATAAGGGTAATATGGATTAAGTACACAAAATTATGCAAGGACTGACTTGTGGTTATAAATTTTCCTGGAAGTTGCTCTCTTCAGCACTAATCCATACAGAGCCATTGAGATCAGAAATGGCTCATCTTCTAGCCTTGTATTGTGGATTTATTTATTTATTTATTTATTTATTTACCTTTTTTTGCAAGGAGTAAATCCCATTGGATCTTAAATGCTGATTAATTTCCAATTAGTGTTCCAAACCTGAGTGAGCACTATACATTTTCTCCTGTGCAGCCATGTACCCTGTGGAGCCTTGAAAATGAAAGCTCAGCATACCCAGGGGTCGGCAGACACCATCAGTGTAAAATCTGTGGTGCTTATTTTTCTCCCCAAATGTCTAATTTCACTTTGTTTTTAATCTCTTATAATTTTATTTATCCCTCAGATTTTTAGAAGTTTTATTTTTTTTTTCAGATTACATAATCAAATATACTGATGGAAAGCATGCATTTCAAATAATTCCAATCTTAAATATTTAACTGTTTTGTTTAGTGTACACTTGTTTATGACTTTTAATTTTGAGGAGGAGAAATTAGACTTTTTATTAGAATATAATTTTATCTTGATTTTTTAACCCATAATTATCACATATATAAATGCAGTGTGTATTTTTATGTTTTATTTGTTTGCTTTCTCTTAATAGTCCCTTGACTTCCTTTATGTCAATGTTTCTTTAGCACTTTACTTCTCACAATTATTCCATAGTTGGGTTTTTATTATGAGTATCAGAAGCAAATCAAATTATAGAAGTCTATTTTATTATTGAGGTATAGTTGATTTACAATATTGTGTTAGTTACAGGTGTACAGCATAGTTATTCTTTTTTTTTTTTTTTAGATTATATTACAGTATAGTTCATTACAGGATATTGGGTATAACTCCCTGTGCTATACAGTAAATTCTTGTTGCTTATCTATTTTATGTAGAGTAGTTTGTATCTGTTAATCCCATATTCCAAATTTGTCCCTCCCCCCTTCCCTTTCCCCTGTGGTAACTATAGCTTGTTTTTTATATCTGTGAGTCTGCTTATGTTTTAAATATGGAATTATTTGTATTAGTTTTTAGATTCCACATATAAAGGCTATCATACAGTATTTATCTTTCTCTGTCTGACTAATTTCACTAAGCATTATATTCTCTAGGTCCATCCGTGTGGCTGCAAATGGTACTATTTCATTGTGTATATATAATACATCTTCTTAAGTCAGTCATCTCTTGATGGACACTTGGATTGCTTCCATGTCTTGGT
Source organism: Platanista minor (assembly GCA_004363435.1). Lineage (NCBI taxonomy): Eukaryota > Metazoa > Chordata > Mammalia > Artiodactyla > Platanistidae > Platanista > Platanista minor. The sequence continues at coordinate 43,888 of RJWK010007427.1, read as the reverse complement.
TATTGTAAATAGTACTGCTATGGACAATGGAGTTCATGTATCTTTTCGAATCAGAGTTTTCATTTTTTGTTTTTTTCTGCATATATACCCTGAAGTGCAATTGCTGGATCATATAGTAGTTCCACTTTTAGTTTTTTTAAGGAAACTCCATACTGTTTCCATAGTGGCTACACCAATTTACATCCTCACCAACATTCTTATTAGAACTTAATCTTCTCTTTTATTCAGGAAGCATGGAAATCCAGGATGCCATTAATGTTCTACTTGGTCAGAGTGCCAGGCTTATTCAGCCATGAAGCTCTACCATATTTGGCTCCTATCCTGAAGGCCATGTTAGGTTCCAAAGTGTTGTTGGAGCTCTAACTATTATATTTACACTCAGCAAGTAGGAATTTCCAATCTGTCAGGACCCCAAATTTTGTGATAATTAGCCACTGAATACGCTTCCTTTAGCAAAGCTTCATTCCCTCCTATCCCCACTTGAAGATTGATTGGCTAATTCTAGCTGAGTACATCTCTCTTGAAAGACTTTAATAGCAATGGCAAAAATGGATGAAGAAGACCAACATTTTAAAGTTTCAACTATTTCTCTTAATACTGCTTTTGATTCTATCTGAAAATGGAATGAGACAACTTCCATTTTATAACAGGCATCATCAGATTGTCAGCCTTCAATATTTGAGTACTTAACACTTGGACACATCTGCTATGATCCTAATGTCACATATTTTTAGTTCTGTCATGTGCAGAAATCTTCTAGATTCCAATTATTTTAGTTATCACAAATCACCTTATGAGAGTTTCAAAACATACAAAATAACAGGAGTTAAACAAGATAGAAGTTTTCTTCTCCCTGATCTTGAAAAAGTCTGGAAGTAGGCATGTTAGTACCAGTATGCCACTCCATATCTACAAGGATACAAGACTCTTTAATCTTGTTTCTTGGCAAACTTTCTATTCCCAAGGTCATATCAGAGGCCAAAATGGCTGGTGGATTTCCATCCACTACATCCACATTATATTTGAATTAAGGGAAGAAGAAGAATGTTCTCTAATGTTAAAGATGCTGCCTGGAATTTAGAAACACTCTTTCTGCTTATATATCTGGGAAAGGAAAGGTTAAGAATACAAACTACTTTTTTTTTTTTTTTTTTTTTTTTGTGGTACACGGGCTTCTCACTGTTGTGGCCTCTCCCGTTGTGGAACACAGGCTCCGGACACGCAGGTTCAGTGGCCATGGCTCATGGGCCCAGCTGCTCTGCGGCATGTGGGATCTTCCCAGACTGGGGCACAAACCCGTGTCCCCTGCATCGGCAGGTGGACTCTCAACCACTGCACCACCAGGGAAGCCCCAATCTACATTTAAGGAAAGAAAAAAGGCAGGTGACTTGTTTTAATGTCCTTTTAAGCATGTTAATCACAGACTTCCTGGCAAGTAAACTAATGATATTTGCTAGCAGCAGATTTGTATCTATAGGACATATTTAGCAGGAGATAATTAGCAGATTGTCTAAGATTGTTTATAAGAAACAATTGTAAAATCTATGGATCTGTGGGGAAAGTCTCCCTGGAAAATGTCACTGAAGAACTATCACTATCTGAATATAAAATGGAAATATTTTACAACTGAGATTACTCTCTTTTGTATAAATACTGCAGATGCTCACCTCACTTGATACCTCACATTTAAGTTGGGACCAGAGCAAGTCTGATGCAGTAAGAAAGAGACCAGGAATCTCATTGGAAGACCTGGACCATTTTTCACGATTCCTTGTGATCACTTGAAGAATTGAAATTACTGGTAAAATTTAATACTAGGTAAGATTTCTGATTTGTCTAAGACATTTTGACTAGCCAATACAATGTAATACCTCATTCTCCTTGGCCAGTACTTAGTCACATATGGATACAAATTAGGCTAAAGTGTACATTTATTCTGAGAGACCATGCATCCAGCTAAATTTCAGGAATTCTGATTTTACCTTAAAGAAGGAGGGTAACTAGGATAGGATAACTAGAAGGTAAATAGGGATCTCTGTAATTCACTTCTTTTTTGTGAAGTATAGTTGATTTACAATACAATATTAGTTTCAGGTGTACAACATAGTGATTCAATATTTTTATAAATTATACTCCATTTAAAGTTATTAAAAATGGCTATATTTCTCTGTGTTGTACAGTGCATCTTTGTTGCTTATTTATTTTACACATAGTAGTTTGTACTTATTAATCTGATACACCTATCTTTCCCCTCCCCCCCTTCCCTTTCCTCACTGGAAACCACTAGTTTGTTTTCTATATCTGTGAGCCTGTTTGTGTTTTGTTTTATCATAACTTTGTTTTCTTTCTTTAGATTCCATATATAAGTGATAACATAAAGTATTTGTGCTTCTCTATCTGACTTATTTCGGTAGGCATAATATTATCTGTGTTCATCCACATTGCTGTAAATGGCATAATTTCATTTGTTTTTTTTATAGCTGAGTAATATTCCTTTTTAAAAATATAATAAAGTTTCTTTATCCATTCATCTGTTGATAGACATTTGGGTTGCTTTCATACCTTGGCTGCTATAAATAATGCTGCTATGAACATTGGGGCACATGTATTAGTGTTTTCATTATTTTCAGATATATATTTCCTTCCTTCTGCTGACTTTGGGCTTTGTTCTTTTTCTAATTCCTTTTGATGGCAAGTTAGGTTGTTTACTTGAGATTTTTCTTGTTTCTTCAGGTATGCCTGTAGAGCTATAAATTTCCCTCTTAGAACTGTTTTTACTGCATCCTATAGATTTTAGAAAGTTGTGCTTTCCATTTTTATTTGTCTCAGTATTTTCTGATTTCCTCTTTGTTTTCTTCATTGACTTATTTGTTTTTTAGTAGCACATTGTTTAGTCACCACGTGTTTGTATTTTTCCCATTTTCTTCCTGTAATAGACCTCTAGTTTCATATAATTGTGATGGAAAAAAATGTTTGGTGTAATTTCTATCTTCTTAAATTTGTTGAGACTTGTTTTGTGGCCTAACATGTGTACTTGAAAAGAATGTGTATTCTATTTTTTCTGGATGGAATGTCCTCTAGATATTTATTAAGTCCAACTAGTCTACTGTGTCATTTAAGACCACTCTTGCCTTATTGATCTGTCTGGATGATCTGTTCATTGATGAAAGTGAGGTGTTAAAGTCCTTTACTATTATTGTATTATTTTCAAGTTCTTCCTATTTCTCTTAATATTTTCTTTATATATTTAGGTGCTCCTGTATTGGGTGCATAGACGTTAATGAGTGTAATATCTTCTTGTGTTTTGATCACTTTATCATTATATAATGACTTTCTTTATCTTTTGTTATAGATTTTGGTTTAAAAACTATTTTGTCTGACGTGAGTATTGCTGCCCCCACTTTCTTTTCCTTTTCATTTGCATGAAATATCTTTTGCTATTGCTTCACTTTCAGTCTGTGTGTGTCTTTAGCTCTGAAGTGAGTCTCTTATAAGCAACATATAGATGGGTCTTGTTTTTTTAAACCAATCAGCCACCTTATATCTTTTGACTGGAGCATTTAGCCTATTAACATTTAAAGGAATTATTGATAGGCATGTACTTATTTCCATTTTATTACTTGCTTTCTGGTTGTTTTTGAAGTACTACTGTGTTCTTTTCCACTTATTTTTGTTTTTCCCCTTGTGATTTGATTATTTTATTTAGTGGTATATTTGTGTTTCTTTCTCTCTAGTTTTTGGGTATCTACCATAGTTTTTGGGGGTGTTTCTTTTTGATATGTGGTTATGGGGTTCATATACTTTGACCTATAGCTATATCTACTTGTTTTAAACAGGTAGTCCTTTAAGTTAAAATGAATTTTAAAAGATCTACATTGTTTACTCCCTTCCACTACTTTGTGTTTTTGATGTCATATTTTACAACTTCATGTTATCAGTTTTCTGATTATAGTATAATTATTTTACAATTTTTTGTCTCTTGATCATTATACTAGGTTATTTAGGTGGTTGATCCTTAGCCTTTACTATACATTTGCCTTTACTAGTGGGATGTTTCCTTTCCTATAAATACTTCTTCTTACAGCATTTTCTTTTCCACTTAGAGAAGACCCTTTAACATTTCTTTTCAGGTCAGTTTTGTATTGATGGATTCTTTTAGTTTTTGTCTGTCTGAGAAATTCTTTATCTCTCCATCTATTCTAAATGATAATCTTGCTGCTTAGAGTATCTTAGATTACGGTTTTTTCCCATTCAGAAATTTAAATATATCATGACACTCCATTATGGCCTGCAGAGTTTCTGCAGAAAAATCATCTGATAAGCTTATGGGGGTTCCTGTATATAACTCTATTTTTCTCTTGCTGTCCTTAGAATTCTTTCTTTTTCCTTAACTTTTGCCTTTCTTAATTATATGTCTTGCTGTGGGTCTGTTTCAGTTCATCTTGTTTGAGAGCCTCTCCTATTCCTGTACCTGGATATCTGTTTCCTTCTTCAGATTTGGGAAGGTTTTAGTCATAATTTAATTAAATACATTTTCTACCTCCTTCTCTCTCACTTATTCTTCTTCTTGGGTCTCTATAATATGAACTTTGGTATGCTTGTTATCCCAAATATCCTTTAAATGTTTTCATGTTTTTTAATTTGTTTTGTTTTTTGCTATTCTGATTCGGTGATTTACATTATTTTATCTTCCAGACCACTTACGTGTTTTTTTGTATCATCTGTTCTACTATTAATTCCATCTAATGTGTTTTTCATTTTCAGTTATTTTTTTCTTCAGTTCTGAGTTGTTTTGTTTTATATTTTCCTTGTTAAAATTCTTCCAGTGTTTATTTTTTTCTCTAATTCAGTTAGCAATCTATTACTAATGCTTTGAATTCTTTATCTGGTAAATCGTTTATTTATTTTTCATTAGTTGTTTATTCAGGAGTTTTCTATTGCTCCTTCAACTGAGACAAATTCTTCTGTCTTCTAATTTTTTTTTTTGCGGTACACGGGCCTCTCACTGCTGTGGCCTCTCCCGTTGTGGAGCACAGGCTCCAGATGTGCAGGGCCAGCAGCCACGGCTCATGGGTCCAGCTGCTCCACAGCATTTGGGATCCTCCCAAACCGGGGCACAAACCCATGTCCCCTGCATTGGCAGGTGGTCTCTTAACCACTGTGCCACCAGGGAAGCCCCTGTCTTCTAATTTTGTTTAGTTTTCCCTTTCTCTATGAAATTAGGTGAAACAGTTACCTAATGCAGTCTTGAACAGGTGTCCTTAAGTGAAAGTGTCCCTGTACAGCCTGCATGTGCCCAGTGCCTTGGTGGGAGAGCTAGATTTGATGTGAAAACAACTCATGTCTTTCCTCAGGGTGTGCTTCAGTTATCACCTTGGTAGGAGGTGGAGCTGGAGAAGTGGGGACTAAGTCAAGAGCTAGATGTGATCCAGGGTTTTCCCTCTACTCAGTCACTGTCACCATATCCTATTGGGGGCAGGGTCCAGGTCTCAAGTTGCTGGAGCAAAAGCCCTGAGTTTTGGGACCAAGTTGGCTTTATTTCCTATAAGTGTGTGCATTTCCTCGTCCCAGCACTTGTACCCCCACTCCAGAGGGGAGCAGTGCTAGAGCAAGAGGGTTTGGCATGGGTCCTCAATATTTGTCAGATTGTGGGCTGTTGTTGTCCACCCAGGGTCAGAGATCCAGAGTTCTTCTGATGTTCTCCTTGTGAAAGCACTAAAAATGACTGCCTCCACCTTTTTTAGTCACCATCTTCGGCCAAAGTATCCTCTGTCTCTCAAAGCTGGGTTCTCCCCCCAATCTTAGTGTGGAGCAGTACTACAGGGCAGGCAAGTTTTGGGTGGTCTCTCAGCATGTGTTGAGGTGCAAGTTGTGGTGATCTGGCTGCAGAAAGAAATGGGGTTTCTTCTGATGAGCTGCCTGTGTAAGTTCCAGCAATGGCTGTCCCTGCCTTGCTCAGGTGTTGATTTGAGTCTGAGTCATGTGAATCTCATCTATCTCAGGGCCAAGCTCCCAAGCAGAGATGGAGTGTTTATTTGGCGCAGTCTAATGTGCACACCAGGGTGGTCATGGGAAACTAACGAGCCACTCCTGCTGTTTTCAATCCACCCTGCCTCAGGAGCAAACAAGCAAGTGAATGCACCTCATGAGTGGAGTCCAGGCTTCCTGCAACCTCTTGTTAGTCCCACTGGCCCTCCAAACAGCAGAGACTTGTCTTCCCTGTTACAGGGCCCAGGACTTGGGTGCCCAATATGTGTCTCAAACTGCTCATCCCCTAGGGAGTATCACTGACCATGTAATCACCCTTTTAACCTGAGTTCCCTCCCAGGGTGTCAGGGCCTGACCTGATCATTTCTCTTCCTAACTGATTCTATGTGGTCGTTCCTACAGCCTTGGTCGTACAGGAGTATTTATGTCAGTATCTAGTTAGTTTTCAGTGATAGTTGTTCCACATGTAGATGAATTTTTTATATGTTTATGGGGGAAGGTGAGCTTCCAATCCTCCTACTCTACCATATTGCTCCCTCCAAGAATCTGTAACTGACTTCCAAATATATGTCTTATATAAACTCTCATAAATGTGTATCACAATACATGTATAAACATCTTCACACATTGGAACTGATATTTTGGGAATTATAAAGAGAGTGAAAATGGTTGCCTTTGTTCCTTTGTCTCCTCACATGCAAAGTCCCATTGGCAGTAACTGCAGGAGTAGAAAGAATAACCCTGGTCTTCAGCTTTTCAGTCACTGGGATACAGATGTCAGCAGGTCCATCCAGATATTCACTCAGGCCAGAGTCGTTCTTTTTGTTGTGTCTGAAGGCCTAAACATCTACAGAAAATGCTGCCTTATTCTTGCTTCAGGGTTTTCCATAGCTGGTCACTTGGTTTTGTCTTCAGGTGACAACTGTCTCCTTCCATTCTAGAGCTGAGCCCATGACTTTGTTCACATCATGATGACATATCCAAAGTGATGTTAAGATTCAGGATTGCAGTAGGCAAGTAAGGGCAGCAAGCATGCATTCAAGATGCTGAGGCTGTCTTCCACCAACTCTCTTCTCTGTCATTTTTTTAAAGTAAATATAGCATATAAAATATGATTTTATTTTTATAAAATATTTCTGTTAGTTAATCGAATAAATATATAAAAAATATACCTGGTTGAGTTAATGCCATCTACTCTTATTTCTGAGTGTTAGAATTAGGTTGATTTTTAAGTACCATTCTGTTAGTTTCCTACACTGCCTTAATTCTTCAAGTAATTATATACTTTTTTTTTTTTTTTTGCTGTACGCGGGCCTCTCACTGTTGTGTCCTCTCCCTCTGTGGAGCACAGGCTCTGGACACGCAGGGTCAGAGGCCATGGCTCACAGGCCCAGCCGCTCCACGGCATGTGGGATCTTCCCGGACCAGGGCGCGAACCTGTGTCCCCTGCATCGGCAGGCGGACTCTCAACCACTGTGCCACCAGGGAAGCCCCGTAATCATATACTTTTAAAATGAGATATTTTTCTGAATCTCTTAAGTAGTAAAGCAATATGAACTCTATGACAACACAGATTTAAAACAATTTCCCGTATATAATGACCCCAATTCCACACCTACAAAACATTCTGGAAATACAATAGTTTACCTCATAATTTGTTAGAAATTTAACAAAAATTGAATATTATTTTTGAAGAGTTTTATATTTAAAGCATCTATATCTTATACATCTCATGTTTTTATATGCAAGTACTTATAAGCAAAAATAACTACGCTTCAAATCAAGAATAGCATGTTACACCTAACCTCTCCCGTATAAAATAAAAACTTCTATATCAATATCAAGAGATATATTCACAAGAGAATATAATGTTAAAATCTACTGCTGCTAGAATAATTTCTGTTTAACTCACAATGTTTCTAACGTCAACAAAATCCAGATTATCTACTAAATCTGTTTTGCATTCAGCAAGCACATTTAAAATCACTTTGTAAAATACATTTTTGGAAGAAGTATATTTTCCATCAATTAAGTACAGATTCCATGCATCCTAAAGATCAAAGGCTTATCTGTACTTGCACCCAGGTGTACCACAACAGCAAAAAGGTTTATATTCTTTTTCCATTCTTAGCTGGTGCATATGCATAGCAATGAGAAGTGTCTAATTCTCTGCACACAATTTCAGTAGTTGAGGTGAATTGGCTTTCCTGTTTTCTTTGGCTTAAATGAATAACTTAGTGAGCTCTTCAAAATGTAATATGATTAGTCATCTTTAATCAAGTTAATAAGTTAACTAATAAGAATCTGCCCCATGATCACTCTCTAGAGAAGTACATTAATCTATGTATACACTTACACCTTCCACCCAGAGAGAGGTCACTTATGCTGTCTGCACTGATTCCATATTAAGTGCATCCCAGACAAGATAACATCCATCTTGCTACAAGAAATGATAGTTTAAGCCCCTGGCTAACTTAGAAGATTGCAATCTCAGCATGCATATGGAAGAGACTTTCAAAATTAAAGCAAAAAATAAACAAAACAGACAAACAAGAAAACCCAAAACCCCCCAAAAACAGGCTTCAAATGGTTAGCATTTCTTCCAAGTTAGGAGGCTAGCTTATTAAAATGAATGCTTCTTTTCAAAAGCAACACATTAAGTGTATAAAGAATAAAATGCATTTTATTATATCCTTTTTGATTTAAAATTTTGTAATTTAGAACAATACTTATAATATCTAAAAATAAAAAAGATTTTTAGGCAAGCAATCATGAAATGTGTCAGAGTTAAGCTACAGAATTTTTTTAAAGAGAAAAAAGATGTTTTACAGTTTCTAGATCATTTGTCATAATATAACAATTCTATAAATATTGTGCATTCAAATTTAAAAGCTGTAAGATTCAAATCAGATCAAATTAAATGATGAGAAAGAAACATAAATCTTCAACTAGGTATTCAGAAATGTATTAAAACCACAATGTCCTTGGGACAATGCATACTGAAAGACATAATGCTGTAATTCTTATAATGTGTCTCAAATCAGAGCCACAGCTTGCATGTAAGATAACTTTTGCATTCACTCTACAAAAATGAATGTCCAGCCCATGGTCCTTGCATTTTTTAAACAATAAATTCCGTAAGGCCTAGGGAAAGTGAAGGCCATTTATTTCCAACTTCTCACTGGACTATAAGGCAGCCCTCAGGTGTGGTTTTTGCATTTTTGAAGTTGGTGGAGAGAGAAAGAAAATAAGTATTTTTATGGTGCTTGTAGCCTGACTTTCAGGAATTTGCTGCTCCCACTCTGAGATGTAGCAATAACACATATTTATATTATACCATCACACTATACTATGTGTGATTTTCTCCGTTTTCACAAATGAGAAACATGGAACTTAGTTGTGGAGCTTAACTTTCTTTGAATGAATCAGGTGACAAAAGACACCAGCATATTTGGCTTTAAATTCTCACACTTATAACTATTACAAGTGTAGTTAACCTACAAGTGCGTGTGCTTTATATGCCATGTCTAGATATGACCTTAGTGTTATGGACAGTTTCCATCGTCCATATATTTGACAAAGTGCTTCATTTCACACGAACAAAAGATGTGAACCTGTGTAGGTCAGAACTTGAATTGGGAGCCACTTTTATATTCTTACATAGATGGAATATTTATATTCATAAAACAGATGAGAGAACCAAGAGACAGCTTGCAGGTACAGAAAAGAAAGAAACACAAAATATAATTTTGGGTAATGTCCAATATTGAAAATAAAGAAGTCACAGCTGTAGAAGGAAAACCAATGAGAAAACCAGGTGCCACTAAATCAAATTAAGAGAAATTTTTAAATTAAAGATGCATTAAAAATAGAAAAGGGAGTTCCACAATGTCAAAGACATGGCTGGAGATGGTGTCAGGCAAAATGTAGATTTCACAAGCTGAAGTTACAGAGGAAGTATGGAGCCAAGAAAATTCCTTTGGACAACAGAGAGACAAGGGAAAATGTGAAAAAATTTGCTCTTCATAGAAAAGATCTCAAGTATCAAATATGATAGACCCTGCTGGTGAAGAGACACTCAGGGTAGATCTATTGGAAAGGAAATGATTCCAATCAAGATGAGATGATGAAGATATGAAATAAAAAATGTCTCTAAAGAAGAGAAGCTGGATTTTATGGAGTATTTCAGATTCATCAATGGGATATTTAATTTTGCCTTTTATTAAATAATCATAATTTAAAATTAATAGATGTGGTTCTTGCCTCCCACATTATCCTGCAACATTGATGTAAACACTGATACAATAAAGGTTATGCATATTAGTAGCATGATGACCTGGAAGACTTAGAAATCACTTATGTGAACACAGCAATATAAGATCTAAAATACAATATGTGAGGACAACTATATATAAAAGAAAATTATATGAAAGGGATTAAATATATGTAAGGCTCATTCCTATATTCCAAAACTCATTGTATGTAATGGGTGTGCTTTCTCTATAAGCAAACCTAATATCATCTCTAGTAAATGTAAACTAGTGGGACCAGAAGAAGACCTAAGAAGAAATAGAGTAACATTACAGTAAAACTCTGACATAACATGACTATATTCTTCCCACCTCTGTCCCCTTTTCCAGCTTTGTTCATGGTCACAAATGAGGCAGAAATGCCATAATTCTAGTCAAAAGAAGGTTTGAATCAGAGCTTTAGTGGATGAAATTTTTTCAAACCATTTAAAAGAAACATATCAATAAACATAAGAAAAGTTTCTCAACTTCAGTGGTTATAGAAAATGCAAATTAAAATCACAGAATAGCAAAGATCAAAAGTCTTAACCATGCTAAGTTCAGGCAGGTGTATGGAACATGGGAGCTCTCATATGATATTAGAGGGAGTACAAATTGGTAGAAGCAATATGGAAGACAAGGAAGTATCTCCTAACTGTGAATATATGAACCCAGTAATTTTAATTCCAGTTATATACCTGATATAAATGTGTGCATATGTTCCTCTAAGGATATATAAGAATATTCATAGAAGTACTATTTGCAATAGTCCCAAACTGGAAACTACTCAAATGCTCATCAACAGTAAAATGAATAAATGTATGCATTTATATTCATCTAAAAGATGATACAAAGCAATGAGAATGAGTAAGCTGTAAATATGAACAAGAAATCAAATGAATTTCAGAAGCTTAATGTTGATTTAATAAGTTAGAGATAAAATAGCACTTATTGTATACTGATTCCATATATATATATATATATATATATATATATATATATATAGAGAGAGAGAGAGAGAGAGAGAGAGAGAAAGTACACACACATACACACATATATATTGATATATATACACATATATATATGACTTGGATATTTCAAGAATAGGTATACAAATGGTTACTATTGGTGATGTAGTAAGTGGAAGGAGGTTTGATGGAGTTTCTGGAGGTTACGGTAAACTTATATATCTTAATGTGTGGAGTGTTTCATGGGTTAAGTTCTATATGAAAATTCATCAAGCAAAACTTACTTTTCCATATGTATGTTATTCACCAATTGTATTAGTCTATCAGGGCTGCCACAACAAACCACAGACTGAGTGGCCTAAACAACAGAAATTTATTTTCTCACAGTTCTGGACACTAGAAGTCCAACATCAAAGTGTCAGCAAGTTTGGTTTCTCCTAAGGCCTCTCTCCTTGGCTTGTACACAGCTATCTTCTCACTCTGTCCTCAAATGGCCGTTTCTTGTTGTGCACTTGTTGGTATATCTTCCTCTTCTTATAAGGACACCAATCCTATTGGAGTAGGGCCCTACTGTTTTGATTTTATTTAATCTTAATTACCACTTTAAAGAATCTATCTCCAAACACAGTCGTATGGAAGGGTTAAAGCTATAACATATTAATTTTGGGGGTACATAATTCAATTCATAAATATTAAACAATACATAATAATAATTCATTTACAAAAAGAAAGAAAAATAGGAAATATAGCATCTACAACCTGAAAAGTACCTTACGTGGCAATTTTCTTCCCTCATTCCCTTCATTTGCTATTCTTGTATTTCCCTTACACACCTTGGCATTAAAAGAACATTAATTTTGCTCTCCCTTCTTCACCTCTGTTTACATCAACTGTATTGTGCATCTACCTTTAACCAGCAGACATAGCATCATTGTTCATGTTTCTAATGAAAAGAGTTGGGAATATTTATCCTGCAAACTTTAGAAAAAACATTGAAAAATGTGAGGGTAACAAGTTTCCCTTTGTCTGATTTTTTAAAATAAAACTACATTAAGAAATTTTTTAAATCTCATCTTTCAACCACATTCAAATTTAAATCAAATTTGGATTCAAAATTACTGGTGTAGCATTATGTTAATTAATGAATACTTGCTATGAAATTAATTACTAAGAAATTTCAGTGTCATATACTTTATTAAGCTTAAGAATATTAAAGGTAAAATTAGAAAACAACTGTTTAAGTTTAAGGCTTTTTAACAATTAAATATGTTATAAATCTGTATTGTACATAGAAATGTTTACTCTGAAACAATTTATCAATATTCTATCCAATTTTGTTTTTGAATAATATGCAGGAGACAGTGTCTGATCTGGGATTATACAGCTTGTTCTTAGAACTTAGCAAGCAATTTTAGAAATTTTAGATATCCAAGATAACAATTTTGAAGTTGGGTGAACTGTAATCTTTGAATAAAATCAATCTAACACCCAAGATTTTCAATACAAATCATCTGCAGTATATTTCAAAAGTATACCAAAAGTAAAGGACTGAAATACATGTAACTAATCCATAGCTGCAAGGGTTTATGAACAGCTGGCTTATTTTCCACTACCCATAAGCCTTTGAATTTAGCTGTCTGTTTTCTACATTTCAACATGTGGTGCTTATAGCATCCTTAATAATCAAAACTACATAGCTGTCATAAATACAAGCCCCTAGTTACAACATATTAAACACATAAATAAACATATTAAATATATACAGCTATTTGAGTATAGAGTGATTTGCAAATATTATATATTGAAAAATAATATTTAAATACCTCCTTCAATTTCCATTTTCAAGAAAATTATATATCTATTTTTCTACTTCGTATTTAAAAATAGAACAAAGGTGTGGCTTGAACATAGCATATGAAAATGCATCGTATTTCCTCTAAACCACACATGCAATGGAAGAAACTCATCTGATCTTTTAGCATATCTGTTTGCTTTTCTGAATTATAGCAAATAGGTAAACTTATAGATTCTTTGCTAAAACTATTGCATGTTTATGTCTATAGAAATAAATTTAAAGGACTATAAACTCAGTTTCATCAATTAATGTTATGTATAAAGATGCTTATAATATATATTATTTTACAGAAGGCTGATGTAAAAATTTGGTATTTTTTCATACTTATTGATTTAATTAAAAATTAATTGTAACTTGATTTAAAAAAACTCCTAATTCCTTCCAGGTTTGTAAAACTATATGCATCCACTAAACCAACGTAAATATTACTTATTATGTAATGTGATCAAGTTTGGGGGTACACTTTCTGCATAACTGGAATTGCCATAGCCTTTAGAGTATAGAACAGTCAGTCCACTAGGACCTATGGGCCAAATTTGGCTTGCCACTTACTTTAGTAAAGTTTCCTTGGAACACTGACCCACCCAGTCATGTACATTTATTTTCTGTGAGTACTTTCTCTCTACAATGCCAGAGTTGTGTAGTTGCAAAGACTGCATGACTAGCAAAGTAAAAATATATACCATCTGGCCCTTCACCAGAAAATTGTGCCAAACCTTCATATGGAGGATTATGTGTACATGCAGAAAAGTTAAACTCTTTATGGACAATAAAGAGAATGGAAACTCACAGGGCTTTTGCAATTGTCAGAAGATGCATTATGTGAAAGCACCTTAGTGTCAATATTAGTGCATGTTTCTATATTCAATAGATGTTTAACAAAAATTTCATTAAAAATTTATCTACTAATATACACTGAGCACATAGCAAATGTCAATTAGTCAATGTTTAGTCAATGTTTATATAAATGTGAAGAGTTCTTTTTGAGTTTCATCTGTCTTGTTACTTAAAATACACCAATACTTTATATCTTATTTTACATTGTAGTTAAAGTTATACCAATAACAAAAAATGTAATAAATTTTATGTTTGAGAATGCCCTTTATTTTCTGAATAATCATAGAAATTATACTTTACTTTTGCACCCCACCCTTGCCAGACCTCTTATTTTTAAATCCAGAGCCCCACTACTACCTAACTTAAGATTTTGTTCATCTTAATATCTTTCAGATTCTAAAAAGATGCAGTGATGAACATACGTGACTATCCATAAAGTGGTGGGAAGAGGTTGGATTCTGGATATATTTTGAAGGTACAGTCAACACAGTTTCCTGAATAATAGCATGTGGAGTGTGAGAAGAGTCAAGGATTATTGCCATATATGTTTTATGTTTTGTTTTTTTTTGTTTGTTTTTTTTGTTTGTTTTGTCTGAAAAACAGGGAGAATAGTCCTGCTCTTGACAGACATGAAAAAGACTATGTGCTATAGATTTTAAGTAAAAGCATTAGGAGTTTATTTTCAAATATGTTACCTAAATTGTTTAAACTTTATGTGGGTGATTTTATGTTCTAGATTCTTGACACATAAAAGCATACATGAAGATGGCACCTAGACTTTTCTCAAATAGATTTCTGCTTAAGTGTATTTGAATAGGACAGCAAAAGGTAGGATGGCAGAAAGTTATTTGTTTTCCTATACATTACCCAAAAAATGAAAATAAATGGCAGAAGCAAAATTGAATTTAAGTGTTGATCTCATGATGCCTCAGTTTCCCGTATTAATACATCAATTAAATTTGAACTATTTCCTGAGGATATCAGAATGACAGAAAAATGATTTATATTGAAATAAATTGCTTTTATTAAATGTGTAGAGAAATGAGATGGATATTTCTGAAAATGCATACATAAATTTAAATATATTTTCAAAACAGCAAGTATGTAACATTTCCCACTATTTCACTATGGTGTTATGAAGTCAATTTGATTTCCCAACTGAATGAACATTCTCACAGCTTTTTACTTATGCAATGAAGAAGTGAATGGATTGCAATTTATGGTTGCATTATGTAGTTGTCACCAGGGGAAGAAATAGAGCTATATATAAAAGTATACATTTTTTATTTCCTTAAAACTCCATCCCAGTCACCTTCAATGAACGCTAGACTCATTCTATGTTACTGTGTTTTGGCCTAAATGAATACACTGTAGAACTTTTCTTTATCAGTTGTATGAATGGCAAAACAAACCTTCTTTTAAAATAAAATTAAAAGGAAATCTTTTAGGTTAAATAATGAACGGCAATATTATCTTCAAGAACAAAATCAAAGTGTCCTGATGTATGTTACTTAAAATAAAGGTTTATAAACTATTAATTTGTTTGTACCCTGAGTATAGTCTGGAGTAATTAAGTTATTAAATAGAGTGAGTATTCATGCCCATGTTTCCAGAAATGGGAAGGATGCCTCTCAGGAATAACTCCTCAGAACTGTTACCTGACAAGCTTGTACTGATAATCCAACAGCAGGCTAATAAACCAAGAGATGAGGTGTTGGGGCAAGGAATAGTGACTTTATTTGGAAAACCAATGGCCAAGAAGATGGTGGACTAGTGTCCCAAAGAACCATCTTACCTGTCTGAGAATTCAGGCGCTTTTATACGAAAAGGGGAGGGGGTAAGGCTGCTTATTGCAGACTTCTTGGTGCCAGCCAGACCCAGAAGGGGTGTGTTAATCTTTTGTTCTTGCAGCTGTTCATGTTTTGACATCTTGAAGTTAATCCTAAGTATTATCATTTAGAAAGCTTAATACATTCTAACATTTAAATGTATTTTTGTTTGTTTTTCCTGCATAGACAAACTTGATTTGTTTTTTAATTGGAAGACGTTTTGTTACTGGAAGTATTATATTCCATACATGATCTATAAGTTTCAAAACAATATTTTTTTCCCCAAATTCCTGCCTTATCCAATCTGATTCATGTATCATAAGTAACAAAATAACAATGTGTTTTGTTGTTTTTGTTTGTTTCTGGTGGAGCTATGACAGTTTAATTTTACTTGAAATGCTTTCTGATAACTAATGGTTCAAAAATTAACTGGTACATAATCTATAAAAAATTTCAATAACTTACTGAGTAATTGAAAGTTAAAATCAATCTTATTCTCAAACATTTGTTTCATAAATTATTTGCCTGCATGAGAAAGTAATATTTCCCAGTGCTTTGGGTGATAATTTTAATGACTTGATCTTCTCAGCTGGAATGTTTCCAAAGGCTGACCTATTCAAAAAATAATTTTAAAAACACTTTAATCTGTTTTTGAACTTTAAACAAATAATCCGTCTACTCTGAAAGTAATAATACTGGTATTATTGCAACCAACATAGATAAATACTGTTCTTTTTTATCATCCCATCATTAACAGCGGTATATCTCAAAAGTGTTACATAATTATTAGCATCCCTCATATACCATCTTGTTTCACTGTTCTTCACAAACACAGAATAACACATCAAGGTATTTCATCTTAATTTCACTGGAAATATGAATGCTTGTTTTGAAAAATGTAGAGCTAAAAGCTCACAGTGCAAATACATCATTTATATTTATACATTACATATGACTGAGTTAAAGTTTTTAAAAAATCTATGTATATTAATAATGGCAAAATGTGAAACTATCCTTACATAAATTAACCTAATTAGTTTTATATTTTTGAAGCAATAAAAATGTGGTGATTGCACTAAAATTTTCCTCCAATACATGCTAAATAGGTAGCCAATTATTTACCCTACATGTGCTAAGAAAAATTTTTTTTCTGTTTTTCTTTCATATATTATTATGCTTAATTTTATATATCAACTTGCCTATGTTATAGTACCTAGGTATTCAATTAAGCACTAACCTAAGTGTCTCTGTGAAGGCATTTTGTAAATGTGATTATCATCTAAAATTAGTTGATTTTAGATAAAAGGGATTATCCATGAAAATGTGAGTGAATCTCATCCAGTCATTTGAAAGAACTTTAGAGCAAAAACTGAAGTTTCTCTGAGGAAGAAGAAATCTGTTCATTAGCTGCAGCTTCAACTCTTGCCCTAAAATATCCAGTCTCTTTGTCTGCTCTAGCCACTGCTCAACCAGAACTTAAAATTCTGTATGCCAATTTTTATCCTACTATCCTACTGTTTCGATAGAACCCAGCTGATACACATGCCTTTTACCCTTTGTTGGAAATCTCAAGACAAATTAAATCTGTTAGCCATCATTTATTTATGATTTGGATGACTGGGAAATATTTTCAATATGGCATGGACAAGAACAAAGCTGATAAAAGTTACAGCTGAACTCATGCAGATTCATTCATGAAGTTTGAGTGCATTAGGAACTAATGAGCTATATCTTGAAATAACCAAAACAAAAATGTCAAAATTACTCATATGCAGAATATTGACCTACAATTTAATTATCAAATCTAATTTAAAAATTATTTTCAATGATTTGACAGTAAAATAATCAAAATACTTAACAGAGAATGGAGATATTAAGAGTGTTATTGCCTATATTAGGAAAATAATTTTCTTATCAAACTGTAGGACAGTAATAATAGACATTATTGTAAAGAATTACACATGAAAACTGCCTGTCATTTACTTCTCCAATTTATTATAATATTATATATTAGTAGTATACAGTCTAATATTTTATATAATGTTTTATAATTAGACAACAAAATGAGAAGTAGAATCATTGACTTTTGGTTATTTAATTCTTCAAACTAACCTGACTGAATCTAATATTTCTACTAACTGTGCAGTCTTACAATCAGTAAATATAGACATTCAACCACATGCTTAAGTTAAAATGTTATTGCATAATGTAAATTTTTTTCTTTCAATATATTAGATCTCAATCTTGCTTTTTGATTTCTTGGTGATTATGGACACCCAGAGAAGGTCAAATCATTACAGACTAAACTGAAAGAAATATAATTATATTTTCTCTGCTAATTATTTAAACATAAGAACATACTAACAAAATATTTATTATCTGATGACACCTTTTGTTGCTTTCATATAACTCAATTCCTTTATTATTACAGACATATTTTTACTGAGTCTGAAGAGACAGCTTCACACAAGAAAGTATTCAAGGAAACTAGATACATAATTGGAAGTTTGTCATAAAGAAAAAAAATACTATATTTTAATAATTTTATTCCTGTGTTCACACACACACACATAAAAACAATCAGATATAATCAAAATTTAATCATTTCAAGATAGTTTAGTTTAGTATGATAACTCTTTAAATGGATTAGTTCCATGTCCAGTGATATTTCAGAGTAATCACCGAATCTCTCATTCACAATCATAAAGTGTTACTTTCCCTTTTTAGGAAATAATTGAGTAAATTACTTCTAGTGATATTTAATAATCATAAATACAGCTAATATAATATGCATAAATTGATATAACAGTTATAGTGTAATACAAATATTTTTAATATAGTAGTTATATACATGTTTGTTTCTATATCAGCAGATAGGATATGAAAAAATGAATTTTTAAATGCTCTAGAGAGCATTCTAAATTATGAAATTGAAGGTTTTATCAGGCACAAAGTAATTTATATTTATATTTTCTTTCACATTTAGTATGTTGAAAAAACTTACATTTATTCACTTTCATGTCATAATTATATTCTATCACCAGTAGATTTTTTTCCTTTAACAATTTTAATTATATTTGGCTTTTGGGACATTCATGCGAGTTTTTCCTATCATTGCTACTTATAAGACAGCTATCCCAAGCATCAAGTGAAATTTAGCAATATTTTTACGGTTTTTACTCATTCAACTAATATTCCTAAATGACTACCATGTCTAAGGGACTACTGGGACAGCAATGATGACAAATGCAGTCTTTACTCCTGTGGAATTTACATTCTTATGGAAATTCACAACTCAGTACAACTCAGATACTGTTAAGAGTACATCATGATGAAATAATGAGAGGGTAGGAGCCACAGTTACTCTAGAAGAAGAGATTTAAGGAAATTTTGAGTAAAAAATAAAAGATATATGTTTTGTAAGAATGAATAATGTAAATCTGCCATTCGGGATCAGGGGAAGAATATTCTGTATAGAAGGAACATCATGTGCTACAAAACCTATAGGATTGTACACTCATTTTGTTATTTCTGTTACCATTGTTTTATTTCTTCTCCAGCCTTGATTTTAACACATATTCATAGATTCAAAATAAATATAGTTTCAAAGTGATGATAAAAAAAAGTTATGCAAGAAGCATTCATTGTTATTCATTATTTATAATATTATGACACAGTATGTCAACATATTTTTGGTCATTAAAAGACTCCTGAAAGAATGGCATACTGACTTCTAAGTTGATTTGCCATTACACTCCCAAAGAGAAAGAGTGGGCATAGCAGCTTTCTTCTCCTAGGCCAACAGAAGTGTTTCTCTGCTAGTCTGCTGTGATGAATTCTTATACAATACAATGTACTCAAGGGAGTGACATCTTTTCACCTTTGCTATGTTTTATAGATTGTAAACAAGTCACAGTTTCCATCTTTACTCAGGGCAAGAGTGTTATACAAACCAGTGAATCATCAGGGCCATTCCTTAAGGTGTCCTTCCTTTCTTTGTATACCTAGTGAACTCTTACTCATTCTTCAACTTAGGCAAAATAGTTAACTTTTGATAAAGTATGAGCAGTGAATCTATGGTTGGCTCATATTACCTTTTACAGTTTTAAAATGTTTGCATTTTTCTAGGCTTCCTGGTGGTACAGTGGTTGCGAGTCCACCTGACAATTCAGGGGACATAGGTTTGAGCCCTGGTCTAAAAGGATACCATATGCTGTGGAAAAACTAAGCCCATGCACCACAACTGCTGAGCCTGCATGCCACAACTGCTGAAGCCCATGCACCTAGAAGACAAGCTCTGAAACAAGAGAGGCCCATGCAGTGCAGCGAAGAGTGGCACCCACTCGCCACACCTGGGGAGAGCCTGCACACAGCAACAAAGATCCAACACAGCCAAAAATAAATAAAATAAAATAAATAAATAAATAAAACTTTTTAAAAAGCTTACATTTTTCATGGATAAATTTTTAAGGATATAAGTGATATATCTTTACAGGTACAGCCGTCATTTTAGAGTTTTCTTATTTATCAGGTGACATTAATCATGCATTTTTTTCTTCTGTCCATTAAGGATAGATAACATATTAAAAAGAAAAGAAGTGAAGAAGAACTACAATCCTGCAGCATGTGGAACAAAAACCACATTCACAGAAAGATAGACAAGATGAAAATGTAGAGGAATAAGTGTCAGACAAAGAAACAAGATAAAAACTCAGAAAAACAACTGAATGAAGTGGAGATAGGAAACTGTCCAGAAAATGAATTCAGAATAATGGTAGTAAAGATGATCCAGGACCTTGGAAAAAGAATGGAGGCAAAGATCGAGAAGATGCAAGGAATGTTTAACAGAGACCTAGAAGAATTAAAGAACAAAGAAACAGAGATGAACAATACAATAACTGAAATGAAAACTACACTAGAAGTAATCAATAGCAGAATAACTGAAGCAGAAGAACGGATAAGTGACCTGGAGGACAGAATGGTGGAATTCACTGCTGAGGAACAGAATAAAGAAAAAGAATGAAACGAAATGAAGACAGCCTAAGAGACCTCTGGGACAACATTAAATGCAACAAAATTCTCATTAGAGCCGTCCCAGAAGGAGAAGACAGAGAGGAAGGACCCGAGAAAATATTTGAAGAGATTATAGTCAAAAACTTCCCTAACATGGGAAAGGAAATAGCCACGAAAATCCAGGAAGTGCAGAGAGTCCCATACAGGATAAACCCAATGAGAACCAGGCCAAGACACATAATAATCAAATTGGAAAAATTAAAGACAAAGGAAAATTATTGAAAGCAACAAGGGAAAAATGACAAATAATCTACAAGGGAACTCCCATAAGGTTAACAGCTGACTTCTCAGCAGAAACTCTACAAGCCAGAAGGGAGTGGCATTATAGACTTAAAGTGATGAAAGGGAAGAACGTACAACCAAGATTACTCTATGCAGAAAGGATCTCATTCAGATTTGATGGAAAAATCAAAAGCTTTACAGACAAGCAAAAGCTAAAAGAATTCAGCACCACCAAAGCAGCTCTACAAGAAATGCTAAAGGAACTTCTCTAAGTAAGAAACACAAGAGAAGAAAAGGAACTACAAAAACAAACCCAAAACAACTAAGAAAATGGTCATAGGAACATACATATTGATAATTACCTAAAACGTGAATGGATTAAATGCTCCAACCAAAAGACACAAGCTTGCTGAATGGATACAAAAACAAGTCCCATATATATGCTGTCTACAAGAGACCCACTTCAGACCTAGGGACACATACAGACTGAAAGTGAGGGGATGGAAAAAGATATTCCATGCAAATGGAAATCAAGAGAAAGCTGGAGTAGCAATACTCATGTCAGATAAAATCGACTTTAAAATGAAGAACGTTACAAGAGACAAGCAAGGACACTACATAACGATAAAAGGATCAATCAAAGAAGAAGATATAACAATTTAAATACATACGCACCCAACATAGGAGCACCTCTGTACATAAGGCAACGGCTAACAGGTCTAAAAGAGGAATTCAACAGTAACACAGTAAGATTGGGGGCCTTTAACACCTCACTTACACCAATGGAAAGATCATCCAAAATGAAAATAAATAAGGAAAGAGAAGCTTTAAATGACACAATAGACCACACAGATTTAATTGTTATTTATAGGACATTCCATCCAAAAACAGCAGATTACATTTTTCTTCTTAAGTGCGCACAGAATATTCTACAGGATAGATCACATCTTAGGTCACAAATCAAGCCACAGTAAATTTAAGAAAATTGAAATCATATCAAGCATCTTTTCTGACCACAATCACAATGATATGAGATTAGAAATGAATTACAGGGAAGAAAACGTAAAAAACATAAACACATGGAGGCTAAATAATACGTTACTAAATAACTAAGAGGACACTGAAGAAATTAAAGAGGAAATTAAAAAATACCTACAGACAAATGACAATGAAAACACGATGATCCAAACCTATGGGATGCAGCAAAAACAGTTCTAAGAGTGAAGTTTATAGCTGTACAAGCCTACCTCAAGAAACAAGAAAAATCTCAAATAAACAAACTAAACTTACACCTAAAGGAACTAGAGAAAGAAGAGCAAACAAAACCCAAAGTTAGCAGAAGGAAATAAATCATAAAGACCAGAACAGAAATAAATAAAATAGAAACAAAGAAAATCATAGCAAAGATGAATAAAACTAAAAGCTGGTTCTTTGAGAAGATAAATAAAATTGATAAACCATTATCCAGAGTCATCAAGAAAAAGAGGGAGAGGACTCAAATCAATAAAATTCAACATGAAAAAGAAGTTTAAATACAGTTTAAATACAGTTAAATACAGAAATACAAAGCATCCTAAGAGACTACTACAAGCAATTCTAGGCCAATAAAAGGGACAACCTGGAAGAAATGGATAAGTTCTTAGAAAAGTATAACCTGCCAAGACTGAACCAGGAAGAAATAGAACATATGAACAGACCAATCACAAGGAATGAAATTGAAACTGTGATTGAAAATCTTCCAACAAACCAAAGCCCAGGACCAGATGGCTTCACAGGTGAATTCTTCCAAACATTTAGAGAAGATCTAACACTCATCCTTCTCAAACTCTTCCAAAGTATTTCAGAGGAAGGAACACTTCCAAGCTCATTCTATGAGGCCATCATCACCCTGATACCAAAACCAGAAAAAGGTACTACCAAAAAAAAAAAAAAAAAAGAAAAGAAAAATTACAGACCAATATCATTGATGAATACAGATTCAATAATCCTCAAAAAAAATTAGCAAACAAAATCCAACAACACATTAAAAGGATCATACACCATGATCAAGTGGGATTTATCCCAGGGATGCAAGGATTCTTCAATATATGCAAGTCAATGTGATACACCATATTAACAAATTGAAGAAGAAAAACAATATGATCATCTCAATAGATGGAGAAAAAGCTTTTGACAAAATTCAACATGCATTTCTAACAAAAACTTTCCAGAAAGTGGACATAGCGGAAACCTACCTCAACATAATAAGGACCATATATGACAAACCCACAGCAAACATCATTATCAATGGTGAAAAAAATGAAAGAATTTCCTCTAAGATCAGGAACAAGACAAGGATGTCCACTCTCACCACTATTATTCAACATAGTTTAGGAAGTCCCAGCCATGGCAATCAGAGAAGAAAAAAAAAAAAAGGAATACAAATTGGAAAAGAATTAAAACTGTCACTGTTTGAAGATGACGTGATACTATACATAGAGAATCCTAAGAATGCTACCAGAAAACTACTAGAGCTAATCAATGAATTTGGTAAAGTAGCAGAATATGAAATTAATGCAGAGAAATCTCTTGCATTCCCATACACTAATGATGAGAAATCTGAAAGAGAAATTAAGGAAACACTCCCATTTACCACTGCAACAAAAAGAATAAAATACCTAAGAATAAACCTACCTAGGGAGACAGAAGACCTTTATGCAGAAAAATATAAGACACTGATGAAATAATTTAAAGATGATACAAACAGATGGAGAGATATACCATGCTCTTGGATTGGAATAATCGATATTGTGAAAATGACTATACTACCCAAAACAATCTACACATTCAATGCAATCACTATCAAATTACCAATGGCTGTTTTTACAGAACTAGAACAAAAAAATCTTAAAATATGTATGCAGACTCAAACGACGCCGAATAGCCAAAGCAGTCTTGAGGGAAAAAAGCAGAGCTGGGGGAATCAGACTCCCTGATTTAAGACTATACTACAAAGCTACAGTAACCAAGATAATATTGTACTGGTACACAAACAGAAATTTACATCAAAGGAACAGGATAGAAAGCCCAGAGATAAACCCATGCACCTATGGTCAACTAATCTGTGACAAAGGAGATAAGGATATACAATGTAGAAAAGACAGTCTCTTCAATAAGTGATGCTGGGAAAACTGGACAGCTACATGTAAAAGAATGAAATTAGAACACTCCCTAGCACCATACACAAAAATAAACTCAAAATGGATTAGAGACCTAAATGTAAGACTCGACACTATAAAACTGTTAGAGGAAAACATAGGAAGAACACTCTTTGACATAAATCACAGAAAGATCTTTTTGATCCACCGCCTAGAATAATGGAAAAAAAACCCAAAAATAAACAAATGAGACTTAATGAAATTTAAAAGCTTTTGCACATCAAAGGAAACCATAAAGAAGACGAAAAGAGAGTTTCCCTGGTGGTGCAGTGGTTGAGAATACACCTGCTGATGCAGGGCACATGGGTTCGTGCCCCAGTCCAGGAAGATCCCACATGCTGCAGAGCAGCTGGGCCTGTGAGCCATGGCTGCTGAGCCTGCACGTCTGGAGCCTGTGCTCCGCAACGGGAGAGGCCACCACAGTGAGAGGCCCACGTTCCGCAAAAAAAAAAAAAAAAAAAAAAAAAAAAAAAAAAAAAAAAAAAAAAAAAAAAAAAAAAAAAAAAAAAAAAAAAAAAAAAAAAAAAAAAAAAAAAAAAAAAAAAAAAAGAAGATGAAGATACTACCCTCAGAATGGGAGAAAATATTTGTAAATGAATCAATAGACAAAGGATTAATCTCCAAAATATATAAAGAGCTCATGCAGATCAATATTAAAAAAAAACAAACAATCCAATCCAAAAATGGGCAGAAGACCTAACTAGACATTTCTCTAAAGAAGATATACAGATGGCCAAGAAGCACATGAAAAGCTGCTCAATATCACTAATTATCAGAGAAATGGAAATCAAAACTACAATGAGGTATCACCTCACACCAGTTAGAATGGGCATCTTCAGAAAATCTACAAACAACAAATGCTGGAGAGGGTGTGGAGGAAAGGGAACCCTCTTGCACTGTTGGTGGGAATGTAAATTTATTCAGCCACGATGGAGAACAGTATGGAGGTTCCTTAAAAAATTAAAAATAGAATTACCATATGATCCAGCAATCCCACTACTGGGCATATACTCAGAGAAAACCATAATTCAAAAAGACACCTGCACCCCAATGTTCATTGCAGCACTATTGGCAATAACCAGGTAATGGAAGCAACCTAAATGCCCATCAACAGACGAATGGATAAAGAAATCGTGGTACATATATACAATGCAATATTACTCAGCCATAAAAAGGAATGAAATTGAGTCATTTGTTGGGACGTAGATGGATCTAGATACTGTCATACAGAGTGAAGTAAGTAAGAAAGAGAAAAACAAATATTGTATATTAACGCATATATGTGGAACCTAGAAAAATGTTACAGATGAACCAGTTTGCAAGGCAGAAATTGAGACACAGATGTAGAGAACGAACGTATTGACACCAAGTGGGGAAAGCAACAGGGGGTGCTGGTGGTGGTGAGATGAATTGGGCGATTGGGATTGACATGTATACACAGATGTGTATAAAATTGATCACTGATAAGAACCTGCTGTATAAAAAAATAAATAAAATAAAATTCAAAAATTAAAAAAAAATAGTGTTCTTTGATGAAGTTTTAGATTTTAATGTAATCTGTCTATTTTCACTTCTTTTTGTTTTTGGTGTAAAACTCTTTTAAAATTGCTGTATTTATTTTGTTAATATTCTGTTAAGGAATACTCTGCATCTGTATTCATGAGTGAAACTGGCCCGGATTTTGCCTTTCTCATATTTTTCTTTCCTGGTTTTGTATCAAAATTATACTAGCCTCATAAAATGAGTTGAATAGTGGAAAAAAAAAAAAAGACACGATGTGTATACACACATATCACACATATATGCATGCATTTCTGTATATATACATATTTTTCTTTTGATTTAATATTCCATGTTGTTCCAGAAAGGATTTATACAGGTACTCAAGTATAAAAAGTAAATTCACACTTTTATTTCCAGCAGAAGTTCTTGTAAGTTGGATATACTGACATCAATTTGTGTATGTCCACTGCTTGCTGCACAGAAAATACTTAAGGCATGTTTGTTGACTGAACTACAGAGAAAAAAGTTAAGTGAGATTTTCTCTCAAGAGTTTAAAAGATAAAATCCTTTTGATGGGAACATATTGTATTATATTCTTCACTGATTATAAGGCTATTTAAATAATTTTAAATAAAAGAAAAACGGTTTACTCATAATTCATTAGTTTTATGCTTTTGCCTGTTTTGCTTTTTAATATGCCATGAAACCATTGTTTCTCAAAATGTAATGTAATATGTTCCTAAGATATGCTTCATTAGATCAACTAAATCAGAAATCTCATGGTATTGGGTCTATAAACTGACACTATAACAATCTCCCAAGTAATTAATATAAGCAATAATTAGAAGGATATTTTCTGAGACTTCATGTCTATGCACTGCACAAAATATATCACATAAACAATGAATTTTTATTATTACTCTCACTATAGTGACAGGGCAAAAATAATCACATTGAATGCCTGGTCTGAAATAAAGGGAAAAGACAATTTGATTGTGTAGCCAATATTTCCAATAAAGTGTGACTCTACCCTGCATGTAACTATGTTAAACTAAGCCTTACTTTGAAATGACAATAAAAGAGAGATAATTGCACTCTTTTACTTACATACAAAAAATTACTGTGTTTATTTGAAGCACTAATGTAACTGTATTTTTACTTTTTATAAATAAATTTTTTATAAATAAAATTTAATAACACATTGAAAATATGTTTAACTATTGCTTTATATACTTCATGTATGTAAATTATATAAACACATGAAATATGTGATTGTAGGTATTTTTCATGAATGACCATTCACATCTCCTGAAATTCTGAAAAGGATTTCACAAACTTTCAGACGACAATATATTTTCTACTGTATCTACTATACTCCCTTACATATTGGTGAAATAAGATATCCTGGGAAATGACGAATTATCATTTTCAAGGATTAAAACTAGCAAAAATTGACCTATTGTAACAAAAATATCAAGGGAAGGCAGAATTTACTGAAATTTCCTATTTACTATTTAAGGAAGTAGATCTTGGTAATAAAATGTACTTTTCTAGAAGATACATTCCTATCTACCTTAGATAATAATGTTAACTTGGGGATATATTAAAAATCACCATTATTAATACAAAGCTTATCTTTAGCTATGGCCAGAAAAAAGAAACCTATGAATAAAATAATGCTTATATTTCTAAAATGTACAGATATTTGACATTTCATAATGAATCTATTTAGGCGGTTTATTCCATGTTCTGCTTTCTCAAAATATACTGATATTGTAGAGTTATATGTTATAAAATATCTATGATGGAAGTCAGTTGTTGAGGAATTCATGAACATGCCAAGTTTATCTGAAACTGAGCATTTCTGAAGTTTAGTACAGAAGCTAGACAAATGTCAACATAGTAAAAAAGCAACATGGTTTCATCTGTTATTCAAATTTGTGCTTTATTGATCAAAATATCAATTTTCTTTGTAATCTATATTTGCTTGTGTGGGCTAGTGTGTTGAAAGCTTCATAAATTCATATAAGGATTAGAATTACATTTTTGAGTTTGTTGTTAAAAAAAGACTTCAGGTTTTGCAATGAAAATGTCAAAAGACATTACAAAAAACTTTCATAAATATAGTCTATTCCCTGATAAATCCTGTTCATATTTAATACATTTTCAATAAACACTAGAGAGTTGGCTTCAGCAATACTTTTGCTTTTGTGGTATGAAACTCCTCCTCAAAGTGATATGCAACCAATGGCAAGAAAACCTGTGTTTTTATTGTTAAAACTTTGAAATACTCTTTACTCATTGAATAACAGATACTGTATTGAATTTCTTGAGTGTCTGTCCTGCTAAAGCTACTGTCCTATCCTCTCCTTGGCTACCTCCAGTGCTCCCCATAATTAGTCATAAAAAAGGTTAGCATTTGTTTTATGAGGGAACCCCCAAGAATCTGACCCAGCACTTCAGACTTCATTCATTCTAAATGGTCAATGTCAATGCTATGATTTCCTCAAAAGTACAGATTTGAGGCTACCCCTATTGGCTACCGAAGGAGACACAAGAGAATCAACTTCATTTCCAAGTACTATTCTCTCAAGGCTTAGGCAGCTGGCAGCCCTGGACAGGCACTGATAGGGAAGACCATCCATAGCCACTCCCTCTTTTCTTCAATTTCCCACTCAGATGCCAGAGGGAAAAACGGAATCCTTTCAGACAAATACCTAATACTAGAGATTGCTACTTGTCTTGATTAAAATCCCTGACATTTCTTTCTTGGTTAAACAAATTCTTTATCATTAGATAATTTATTCTGTTACAATAATATCTTTACTTCCTCTTCTTTCCTGCTATCTCTTTTTATACTTCCTCACTTTTGAACTCACTTCAATCAGCATTCTATAATTATTTGTATTCAAATCTGCCTCTGCAATTGTATTAGAAGCTTCTCTGAGATAAAGATGAGATGAGTTTCAAATATGATTTCAATAAAGCATATAGCTCCTGGATGCTCAGCATGTTTCTAGAATAAATGGATCAATGAACTAATTGAATAACTGTTATTAAGAGTTGATTATAATTTATCACTTTTAAATATTCAAATTAAAAAAATAAATAGCTACTAAATTATCAAACTGTTATTTTACATGATGCTCATATTGACCAGGACATAAACATATGGATGTAATTTTGAAATGCATCATTCATTATCAGGTTATATTTAGAATAATTCAACAACATTACAGGAGTTTCCCACACTCTTTAGATTTTGGCTGATTTCTATCAGCTAATGTGACATTCATAAAAAAGAACACAATATCAAGGGACAGGCCAAGGAGAGATGAGCAAATGTACCAGAAAAGAAGAATCTTTTTAATTAAACTGCTTTTCCATCCTCTTATTGCATAATTTAGTTATAGAGTTTGATTACTTGTTTAGAAATTTTAGCTGTTACACAAGAAAACTGACTATAATTTATAATCATATGGACTTTTGTTATTTATAATAATCTACTTTTTTCATGTTTTATCTTGCCTTAAGTGGATTCCTAGTGATTGAATCTATAGTGATCAAAAATATGTGAGATCACTTAATATTACATTTGGTTTTAGATGTTTGCATATGTAAAATGCCCATTAATATTTACACAATATATTATTTCTTGACAATTTTAAGGTAACACAATTCGCCAAACTATCTAACATATATATGTGTATGTGTGTGTGTGTATACACACTAACCCTAACCCTAAGCCTATCATTAGATCATTACTATTAACATCAATATAATTCAACCTAAAGTTTTTAATTCACACTTTTATTTTCATTTTCTTAGAATAAAATACATAAAATAAAGTGAAACACAATACTTTTTTCCCACCCATTTTGAAAGTTTTCTCATATTTTGGACTATATATATTTAATTTCATCATAATGTTCATAATTAATTTAGATAAGCTATTAATCAAAAACAGCCTGATGCTAATATGTTTTCTTTGTTGTTAATTAAAGCCCTATCAAGCACTAATTGCAATTACCCTAGAGAGTCCTCAGTATGTTTATACTAGTGTTCTAGTAGAGCAAATGTGTAGTACTGGAAAAATTCTTTAAAATAGTGTGAGTACTGTAAAATATTTTCAGTGAACCAAAATACCTTTGCATAAACTATTCGGAGCCATTTGGTTAGCAAGTTTTAGTCTCTTCTAGGTGTATCGAAATTGTTTCTGAATTTTGTAGCTACTAAAGAAAACTCACTTGATTATTTTGAAATAAAAATACTTTTATTCTTGTCATTTATTTGCTTTTATGAGAAAGCTTATGTTAATTTCTCTTAGATGTACAGACTAGCACACTTTTTAAATTTAGGTCTTACAGTAATAGATAACACATCTTCTAACTAATATCTATATTTTCATACTAAATTTTTGAAAACCTACTTATTCCTTGAAAATTATAAAATTAGCTATTTCAGTTTAGGCCTTATTAATTTGAAATAGACATATTGACTTAGATTATTATATGGACAATTTTTAGATATATTCTAATCACTTTATTCTATTCCCACAAAAGGTATAATATAGGCACAAAAATTATCCACAGGTAGCACTTTTCTCCCCATCATATAGAGCAATGAAAGAATAGGAATTCTTAGGCCATCCACAAGTAATGTCGCTATTTTTCTCAACTCTTTCAGAGCAGCTCTTTACACTAGATAAAGTGACATCCAGATCTTGGAGGTACTTTTGGATTTTACAATAATACTAATTATTAGAGATTTCAGAATGTATCTGTGGTCAATGGGTCAGAGTTGGCTTAATAGAATCAGAAGATAAATGCTGTTTTGATCTAAGTCTACTATGGTAGATTGATGCATATCTATCACCCATACTATTATCATATTATCATAATAAATATTTTGACGTGTGTCAAAATATTTATTTTGCACGTATTATCATAATAAATATTTTGACTAACTGAAAGAACACCCACAATGTTATCTTGCACAGAGATAATTGTTATGATGCTAGAAAAAGTCAAGTGGAAGTACTCAGAATCCCCACTCCCTCCCAAAATACTAAATAGAAAATAAATTCCAATTGTATAACTTCAAGGGGATTACAAGAATTAGTGTCATATTGAAGGACTGTAAGGTTCAAAGATATTGATTCTTAAACATCCACATTGCCACTGTCCAGCATAAGGATAGATTGTATTTGACAATGACAGTGGATTGTTTTAAGATTAATCATCTGTAAATACAATAAATACAATTACAGCCATTGTTTTTTATGTAAACTTACTGACGGAGCAAATCAAACAGTCCTTGGCAATCAATATGCAGTTATTAAGTGGGAAATACTGTTATCTGTAGTCCAAGGAACAGAGAATCTCATAAATGGATGACTATTATCTGGAATAGATAGCAATACATGTTTCCTACCTTGGAAGACTGATGAGAAGGAGAGTTGCAGAATGTTCAGAGGGATAACTACTAAAAACAGGCTTAATCTGTAGAGTATTTTTGTCCCAAATGAATTCTCTTACAGAGTTCCGCTATGAATATGTTCACTGATCAAGTGTAAAGGTGATGTCAGTCAACCACAGAACCCAACTTGTTTGACAGACTCATGGACAAAGTAGGTAGAACAGTAGCAATGGAGACTGTACATGGGATAAAAAAACATGGATTCTCTAAACCGGGGCCAATCCAGCCACCACTATTTTTCAGTGCTCAAGTTGCCAGTCGCAGGGAAAAACCCAAGCATTTGATATGGTTCTACAAACCATAGCGGACAAGCCAGCTTTAGATGGCAAATTGATTACATTGAACCTTTTCCTTCATTGAAGAACTAGTAATATGTTCTCATGGGAAGAGATGATATATTTGGATTGGATTTCCTTATCTACTATTATTATATTTGTCTATTCTTACATAACAAAATTTCCCAAATCTGAGCAGGTCACTTCTAAGTCACGTGACATATGTTAGGGTGGGCTTCTGCTAGGGTATCCACTTCCAAGTTGGCTTCTTCATTCACATGTCTTGTTCCTAATTGACCCTGAGTCAGCCTCTCTGTCTCATCTCTGTCTCTCTCTATGTGCTATCTATTTTCCAAATTCTGTTTACATGCTTTGGGCTTTTCATAGTATAGCAGTTTCTGAGCCTATTTCCCAAATCATTTGTTCCAGTGTTCCAAAAGCAAGCACTCCATGAAGTCTAAGCAGCAGCTGAAAAACTTATCATGACCAAGACTCAACAGTCCAAGACTTATTCTATTGGCTAATCAAGTCACTAAGGTTATCTTTATCCAAGAAGAGGAAAAGAATAGACATTTCTTCTCAATGGGAAATGGTATCTACGTATCAAATGGAAGAAATTGTTTGAACTCATCTTAAAGATGAGCCACTACAGTTGGTTTTGTTTGTTTGTTTCTGCTAACAATAGTATATATTATTCATTACCATGGTACACACAGAACTTATAAAATAAATAAAGATATTCTTTTAATTATGTATAAAATACACAGAAGTTAACTTTATTGAAGTATGGAATGGCTTATTGAAGGCACAGTTATAGGCTCAGAAATATAAAATTTCTTCCATGTTTGAGATTATGCCCCACAAGAAGTGGCATAGAATCCAAACCAGGTATCAATAAGTAGTGAGCTCTCTTACATAACTAGAATGTATGTGTTCTAAAATCAAGGAATGGAAATTAGAATGGCAACTCTCACTGTTACACTTACTGATCCCCCCTCATGAAGACACGTCTCCTGGACAACTCTAGGTTCTTCAGTTTTGGGAGATATAATGCTCAAATAAGAAATGTTTTCATCAGGAGTTACACAATGCTTGCTTTCAAATGAAAATTGAAACTGACTCCCAACCTTTTGTTTTCCTCTTACCTCCGAGCTAATAGAAATTAATGCAGGTTACAGTGTTGATTGAGATTGAGCTTGACTATCTAAAGGAAATAAATTTGTTTCTAAAGAATAGAGTGAGAGAGGAAAAGAAATAGAATCTAGGTATACTTCCCTGGCATTCTCTATTTATTGCCATGTCTATAGAAAAAAAATTTGAATTTAATTTTTACCTTATATGGGAATTTAGTTGATTTACAGTGTTGTGTTACTTTCAGATGTCAGTAAAGTGATTCAGCTATACATATACATATATCCATTCTTTTTCAGATTTTTTCCCATACAAATTATTACAGAATATTGAGTAGTGTTCCCGTTCTATACAGTAGGTCTTTGAGGATAATAGGAAAATGTTAATAAAAGTTAACTCTAACAAACACTATGCAAATTAAACCACTAAAGACTTACAATTGATGAAAAATCAAAATTTAGGCAAATAAAATAACTTCTGTTTCTTTCTCTTCTCTTAATGTTTTTGCCTATAGACTGTTGAATACCATGATATAGTACAAAGATTAAAACCAGAAGGGAAACAAATATCAACAAGACATCCTGGACTTGGGTCTGAATGCAGTAAGAAATATATATTTATATATTAATTTTTTAGTTGGTTGGTTGTCTTCCTCCTTTTCTTCCTTCTTCTTTCTATCTTTCACTCTTCCTTTCTCCCTCCGTTCCTTCCTTCCTTCTTTCCTTCTTTACTTCCTTCCTTTCTTCCCTTCCTTACCTCCTCTGTCCTCTTTGGAGAGGAAATAAATTTTTAATGTAATATGAGGGATGGTTTAAAATGTACCATTGCATTTTACTAGGAACACATTTTATTTGCTTTTTAAATTAGAATTGCAATCTAGAAAAAATGGTGTATGTTGATTGTGACTTCCATAATATGGAACATAGTGGACGTTTCTACTCGTTTAGGTGTTAAGAAATTTAACACCCTTCTTATACATTGGGATTTTTACCACTGTATGTATTTATTCCAATCAGATATGCTTATTTGGAACTTTGAATCTGATCTAGTGATTAAATGAAGCAGAGACAAAAAAATTCATTTCAACAATGGCAGCAATGGTAGCCATATCAGTTTTGAGAGGTATCTGTAACAAGTGTGCCAACACAGGCAATTGATGCTTGGTAACATTGGTGATTGTGGTGGTGGTACAAGCTGAGACAATCTGTATGAACTTGTGGCAAGATGTCCTTATAGATTGCTTCTACGGTATGATTCAGACAGCAACCCTTATTATCTAGATTCCCTTTTTCCTTCCTCATTTTCTAAGCTTTGTCCTCCTGTTTTGCTGGTGAATTTATGAGCTACCCAATAATTAATCAATAAATTCTCCTATTGCTTAAATTAGTCAGAATCCTTTCTGTTGCATGCATCTGAGAATCCTCTTATAAACATATATTCACAAAGACCTACACCTTTTAAGTACGTTCTGAATGAAAGACAGAGTAAATATGTTTTAAAAATTGTAATTGATTTTATAAATTCTCTACATCAGTGTGATTGATATTTCCCTCACACAAAATATGAAATCTATACTATGCATACTCCATTAAAAAGTAAGAATTGCAAGTCTACCTGAGGATAGTACAACTTATCAATTTTCTATAAAATATAAGTGAACACTCATTTCCTTAATGTGGGAAAAACAGATATTCATTGACATATTCTGTGAAAGAAATGTAAGAGTTTTATAGAATACCAAATAAGTATTAATCTCTAGCAGTATTATGAAGAATGCAAGCATTGGTATTACACAACCATTGCTTCACCCTGCAATATTGGAATTATATTTAGTCATAAAAAATCAAAAAGCCTTAAGATGTCATTTTCTTATTATTTAAGGATAACTATATCTACCAAATACTCATAGACACAAATTAATAAAGATGTACTTTCAGATAATACAGTATTTTAAATGTTTCACAAGTACTTGACATAAGTATGATCCTTATATTGGTAATTTCATTCTGACAGCTCACAGGAAGGTCATTATGTCTTTGGGTTATGATGATTGGAAATAATTATTTTTAATGCTGTTTAAGCTAGAAAAAAATCAGTATTTATTATAAAATAAAATTAAATAAATAGAAAATTAAGATTTGTACATGAAAGTAGCACAACCATTTAATGTATTTACTATTTTTAATCTCAAATTTTGTCTGTAAGAACGTTATATACTTTTATTTTTATTTATTTATATAATTTTTTGCACATTTATTTGAATATTTCTTTTTTATTATTAATTTTTTATTGGAGTGTAGTTGATTTACAATGTTGTGTTAGTTTCTGCTGTACAGCAAAGTGAATCAGCCACACATATACATATATCCACTCCCTTCTAGACTCCAGTCTCATAAAGGTCATTGCAGAACATCGAACAGAGTTCTCTGTGCTATACAGTAGGTTCTTATTAATTATCTTCCATACATAGTAGTGTGCACATGTCATTCCCAATCTCACAATTTATAGTTGCGATCCAAAATGTATAAGACAATACTTTGTACATTGTGGTAATCAAAACATTACTATAATAAGTAACTGAGTTTCATGAACTTGACTTAAAACAATTTATTAAGAGAATAATCTAAGAAGAAGGTACCGTGTTTTTCAACAAGATTTAGAAAGAACGTTTGTGAAAATAGATGATGCACATATATATAACTACTTTTCTTTTTCTTTTCTCTTTTTACATTAGAATTAGTTACTGATCAGAAAAAAAATGGATGTCAAGGCTTTAAAATACCATTTTTATTACAATATTGTGGATTTACCTTACTGGTTTGTCTTCATTTAACTTCAGGATATATATATATATATATATATATATATATATATATATATACCACAACAATGCTTTATGGTAGGGTACTATTTGGACCACTTTATTTATCCTCCAAGAGACTGTATAATTCCTTTTTTGGACTATGTTGTCAAATTGTTTATAATCTTCCCATCCTGGAGTAATGGTTCCTCTATCTGGTCTTCACATTTGATTAATACATACATTGTTAAGTTCTGCTGAAATATATGTCAGCATAATTTTGTGTATTGGCAAGTGGTCTATGAGTTACTGGACAGCAAGATGTGTAGTTATATCCATTTGAATATTCAGTATCTATACTTTTTCTGGTATAGTATAGTATCTTACTGTGTATGTATGAATGTATCAATCAATCAATGAATGCTACCTTTATAAGTTTAGTGTTTCTTTCTTTTTTTTTTTTTTTAACTTTTGATGCCCCAGTAAAGTAGCATGATGTCTGACTCAGTAGTTTCTTTCAGTGCTTGATGGTGAATGAATAATTACCCACTATTAGAATATAAGAGGGAAAGACTAGACTAATAAATTTTTTGTTTTAGTGTTCAAGAAACTTTTCATAACACACAAAAAAAGTGCTGAATAAATGCAATCATGTATAATGAGGAACAAGATTATAGTTTTTTATAGATAAAAATTATATACTTATTATATTTTAACTTTACTTCAGCTACCCTATGTTTTTAGCTCTAACAGAGCATTTAAATAAGCGTTTGAAATTTTCTCTACTATTTTTATTTTACTTAGTTGGTTATGATTCATAGTGACATTGAAATTTCAATCTATGGTAGTAATTTTATTGACATAAGGTGATTTACATGCTTTATGTCTTTGGAAGTTTACAGGTTTCAAAGGGATAGTCACATCTTATGATAACTTTATTGACTAACAACAATGTGCCAGATACTGACTGTTCTACCCATAATAACACATTTAATAAATTTAAAAAATACTATTGCACAGGGATTATTATTTTTTTGTTTACATATTAAGAAACTGGGGCACAGAGAGTGAATCACTTGTCCCAGATAACAGCACTAGAAAGTGTTAAATCTAGAATTTAATGGCAGTCTGACTCTAGAGTTAGCATTTGTAATCACTACCCTCAGATGATGAAGGAGAATAGCTCTATTGGGTACATTAGAGAAAATGAGTTTTCATGGTTTTGCCTTAGTAGTTCCTAACATAAAAATTATTGTCTTCCAAAATTAAAATTATGATGCTTTCCAGTAATCCCCAGTTTTCTTTGTCTTTGTCCTATTTCCTTCTCCTCTCCCCTAGACATCATATGTGTCACTGCAGAACAAATATCTTCCTAGGTAGACCCAGGAGCTCTTGATAGGTAAGGAGTCTGTGCTTATTTAGAGAAGGATGTATTTTCCAGATGGAGGTGTTTCACTTTTCTTGGAGATTTATATGTAGGAACTTCCCTTCTTGCCAAAAAATGTTCTCTTCTGGTACTGATTACTGAAAGACTCACAAACCTAGGCAAGAAGTATATCAGGACCTGAAACACTGAAACTCACCCTGAAGATCAAACAGATACAAATAATTACACAGTTATCTATTTCTATTTTCACAAATTTCTCCAAAAAAATTTTCTTTTGTCATCTTTCAAGGGCAAATAAAGTATAAAAATTTAATCAAATGAAACAAATCCCTAAGTATACCTCAACAATTAACTGATAGACGAATTGGAGGAAAATTTTTGTTGTACTGATAAATATGCATCTAAAAGAGTTCAACCAAAGCTAAAAGATACATATTTTCTGAACCTACTGAAACTTCAGAAATAAAAAACAAAATGTTATCCAAAATGTTCAAAAATGAACTGATACTTTATTTTTCCATGATTTAAATATAATATTATTTCACATATTACATAATAAAGTACCCCCAAAGAAAAATTACTTTACATCATGAAGTAATTAAGTGTTTCTTATTCCTCCTGACCAACTAAAGATTCATATCTAGATGCTGAGTCTACCATTTTTTTCTTTAGAAACAATGTTCATACACTGAAGAAAATTAATATGGGTATAAATATATAATATTATTACTATAATTTAATAGCATACTTGAATATATGATATATATCATAGGTGATAAACAAATGTATAAATAATGTTATAAAATTCAGAGAGTGAATATTTCCATTAGCAACACATTCAAATATTTTATGGCATACTTTGCTCAAGTAAACTACTTCAAAACAAGTTTGAAAAGTTATTATTCGGGTTCTTTGTTAGATTTTTATATTTATTGCTTTGCTAAAAGTACTATATTTTTATGATTTTACAATGCATTTAGCAGCTTCATAATAACGATTTTATTAAATGCAGACAGTCACACAACTCTGCTGTGTGTCAAAAATATGCTTAAATATATATATATATATATATATATATATATATATATATATATATATATATGCTTAAATTTGTCTAGCCACAAAGAGAAAACTCTCTTCACACCATTCATCAGAAGCTTAAGAATGATAAGCAAGGAATAACTTTCATTCACTTAACTAGGTCTTCAGAATAAGATATCCAGGGCTCATAGGAGAATATGTTATGTCTTCATCTATCATGACTCATTCTGAAAGGATTTTGAGTCTGATGAGAACTAATGAGTAAATATGATTCTATGGTTAGAGATAAATGTGATGAGCAATAAAAATCAGTTCTCCAATATTATGGCTTAGGGACAGTGAATTGATGATTGGTGAAGGTGCTGTTCATATGGATAATTCCTAAATTCTTATTCAGATTATTTACATAAACCCCAACCTAGAAGGAGGTGTAAAAGTATGGATAACAGTAAAATAATGTATACTAGAATTCTCTTTTTACAAGATTCACTTATTTCATTG
Organism: Platanista minor; assembly: GCA_004363435.1. NCBI lineage: Eukaryota > Metazoa > Chordata > Mammalia > Artiodactyla > Platanistidae > Platanista > Platanista minor. The sequence goes on along the minus strand of RJWK010007427.1, from coordinate 5,514 downwards.
GGAGTAGACTGCTCATTTATCATTACTGGGGCTTTTCAACAGGAGTGGTTTTGTACAACCTGCTATATTGTATTTTGGGGCTGACAAAATTGAAATATGGGAAAACAGATAAGATTAGACAACCTTAGAAGTTAAACATTAACTAAAATAAAAAATAAAACATTTTAAACTCACCTTTCAATTAAAGAAGAGAAAGTTTACATAGTGAATATAAATTAACTGTAATATAGACTACTATGTTAAAGAATGGATAAAATAAACAAACAATTAGTTAAAAACATATTTAAGTAGCTACTGTGCAAAAGAATCCAAATAGAACAGAAAATGGAAAAGATTTTTAAAGACAGACTAAATACCTGGCTATATGACAAACTAACAAATAGCAATTAAATGAAATAAGTACACTTTTTTATACAAAGAAAAAAATTCTTCTATGGTAACAAATCCAGATAATGTAGAATTGTTTAGTGCTAACTTTTTCTTATGAAAATATCCTTTACACCTCCACTTTCTATAATATGATTGAAAATAACAAGATATTTGAATTATCACTTTGTATCTTTGTTTAAGGTAAGAGTTATTTTTAATCAACTAGCATTTTTATCTGTGCTGAGCAAACTAGTTTGATAAGCCTCCACTCCCCAAACTAGGTCTCAGGTGGTATTCAATTTGAAAGTGAGCACTTTCTTGCTACATTGAATAATTGTTTAAATATTCTCAGAAAAAAAAAAAGATATGCAACTATTTTAGAAACTAAAAATCTTGAATAAAATCACAGTTAAATAGACAACTAAATTATCCTTTAGATTCCCTGTTGACTTTTGAGCTTCCTCCTCTATGTCATCTTTCCTTAAGTAATTAGGAAAAACTTTGGCAAATTAGTTTATACAAATGAAAACAAATGAAAAAATTCTTAGAGTGTGACATAAATTTTTCTATTACAGTTGAGCAAAATCACCAAGCTTTAGGACTCAGTTAAAACAATAACAAAATATTCTTAATATAATCAGCAAATTCTTCAGACCTCAGAAAACAGCTCAAGGAAGGTGGGTATATCAATACTTGAAGAGGAATTCTCTAAAGATGAGATACAAAGGGTACCAGTAGGTAAAGTTGAGGACTAATTTATTCTCCATATCCAGGGATGGAGTTTTGCTGCAAAAAAAAAATAAATAAATAAATAAAATAATAATAATAATCCTTGAAAATGGGTGAATTAACATAAAGTAATACTAATAATTTAAGCTCATCAATTATTTGTTCAAATGTTCATTTATTGAATATATTATTAATTGAACACTATATTTGTGGCATTCTGCTATTCCCTAGATATACAAATATGAATATATTAGAACAGGTCTCTGCTCTCATGAAGATTGAATACTGTAGTAGGAAAGACAAATAATAATACAGCCTCTAGTCCCATTACTCACTCTTTCTTTGAATCTTAGTGTTTTTGTTTTGTTTTGTTTTGTTTTTTCCATGATACTCTCTTTCACAGAATATATATTAAAAGTCATACCTACTCTTCTAATTTAGGACATCCTATTATCATTCTGCTATAAAAAGAAAGAAAGCCTAAACACCTAATCTCAGTTTAAAAGCATTCACTAATGGTTTGTTTTCATTTTCAAGTAATGTATTATTAATCCAATCTAAATATCCTTCCTCTCATTTCACTCTTTCCAGAACCCCATTTCATTTGTTAAATACTTTCCAATTATTCTTTTTTTTTTTTTTTGGCAGTACGTGGACCTCTCACTGTTGTGGCCTCTCCTATTGAGGAGCACAGGCTCCGGACGTGCAGGCTCAGCAGCCATGGCTCACGGGCCCAGCCACTCCGTGGCATGTGGGATCTTCCCGGACCTAGGCATGAACCCGTGTCCCCTGCATCGGCGGGGCCCGTGGACTCTCAACCACTGTGTCACCAGGGAAGCCCCTCCAATTATTCTTTAACAGGAGTGCTTAACCTGGGACTTATCTTTATCCCAGGGAAAGATGTGGGTATTTTAGGTTGTCACAGTGACTGGAGAGAGCTGTCACTGTTAACCTGGGATGGGACTGATAAACACTAAATGGTCTGAAATATTGGACAGTCAAATTAGTAAAGGATTGTTCTACCCAAACACCAATAACACCTCCATGGAGAATCATATGCAGTTCTCACTTCTTAATGATTTCCACTTTGTTCTCCCTCAAAACAAAAATCCTTCCAAGTGCCCTACTTTCTAGAAATATTTCTTCCTCTTTCAACATCACAACATCAACATATCAAGATTGTCCTAATACTAAGGCAAATAAATGTTTCAGATGACTTTCTCCTTGCCTTAGATAACAATAGTTGAGTTGTGAAGCTGAGGATAGCTTAAAGATTTCCAGTATTAAGTCCACAGATCATCCTGTTACTCCTCACTACTTCTGTTAAATTTAACTTCAGATGCTGATGAATGGAAAGTGAGATATTATTGGTAAAGAGTGCCATTTATTGGTAGACGTGTGTGAAAGTTGCTGGATAGGAAGTTAAGACTTAAACCAAGCAATTACTGAAGCAAGAACAAGTGAAATTCTCAGAGCAGGTTGCCATTTAAATCCGGCAAGTTTAAGAATGATGATGATGGTAAAACTACTAATGAGAGAGAGAGAGAGGCTGAGTGAAGGGCACATAGGAACTGATGCTAGCCCAAGCTGGTTGTTTACAAGTTCCATTTAAAAAAAGAACTGTAGAACAAGAGAAATTGTGTGACACAGCACAGATCTCCATATTTAGAGATTAGAAAAGGACAATAACCACTGAAAAAAACCTTTGAATTTGGCCTTCCTTTTAGTTTATACCAAATATTCTTACAGTCTCAAATTAGGTGAATGAATGTCAACCAGGCATAAATTTCTAAGGTTAACCAGGAATAAGAATTGCAGTCAATTAACTTATAAAGACATTAGTTTGACCCTCCTCCTTAAGAAGGTCCATGGGAACCACAGTCTTCATAATAATATAAGTTTTGATAAGTTAGAATCCTTTTCATTTGGACAATGATAAAGGTAAAAGCTAAGAAATTAACAATGGCGGACGTTATCCTAAGGGCCTAAAATACAAAGATCCTCTTAAGTAGGCACTATTTTATCTACATTTTATAGACGTGGAAACTTAGAGTGGTGTTGGACAGGATGAAATATGTTACAAGGTGCTTTTAGTCCCTAAGAATATTAAAATACTTTATTTCATTTTATACCTAAATATATATTGCATGGGTTCCTGCAGTTCATGCAGATGCGAGTAGCCTCAAACTTTTAGAAATTTATGCAATCAGCAGTGCCATGAAGGTCAGTTGGCAAAAGAGTAGCAATCTTCAAAAGAACTCATTTTTACAATACTATCATTGAAGAGGACCTTACCTTTTATCTCTCCATTAACCCTGTTCACACCACCCTTATCTTATGCGTAATCAACTGTCTTGCAAAATAGCACTGAACAATATATTCTATAAGTAGTCTCATGTACAGTCAGAATGACTACAGTAAAATTACCATAATAAACTATGTCTCACATTTATTAAATTCAGGGTTCTACAAATAAAGCACGTGTCTGATAAAAGTTACAGAACACAGCAAAGCTACCTAAACCATTTCCTTAAATTATCTAAAATAATATTTTCTATTTTATTTTTATGAAAAAATATATTTGCTTATGGGGAAAATGCATATATTTATACGTTTAACTCTCCACTGGACATTTCCAATGAGAACTGAAACCATTCACACCTACACAGTTTATTTTCTGTCTACTTTAATGTAACTTTATTGTTCCATTGTATCCATCAACATGTCATTCTTATTCCTAAAATCATTTGAACAGAAATATTCAAATTATAACCAACTTTATTTTTTTCTTCCAGGAACTTCTGGAAAAAAGCAAAACAAAATATTTAAATGTATATGAAACTGTTCAACTTCTTGATAAATAATATCAAAGGACTGTTGTATATTTTGGTTGGGAAGGGTTGATTGCTTTTGGATTTGTTTGTTTTTTGTTTTTTGTTTTTTGGTTTTTTTTTGCGGTACGCAGGCCTCTCGCTGTTGTGTCCTCTCCTGTTGCGGAGCAGAGGCTCCGGATGTGCAGGCTCAGCAGCCATGGCTCACGGGCCTAGCCGCTCCGCCGCATATGGGATCTTCCCGGTCCGGGGCACGAGCCCATGTCCCCTGCATCGGCAGGCGGACTCAACCACTGTGCCACCAGGGAAGCCCTGTTTGATTTTTTACCAAGAGTCTTTGAACCTCTTGCTCAGAACAAAAAGGGGGGAAAAAACACACCAAAAACATTGTACATGTGTATATACATAAGAACACTTTAACAATATACAGATCCAAAAATTACTCCATTAAGCTATTGCTGGACTGAACTAAAGAAAAATTTGAAATACACCTAAAACTATCTTCTTTTAGATTATCTACCTCAAAACTAGAAGCTAAATGCTTTTATCTTATTTAACTCTTCCCTAATTCTTTGCTCCATCATTTCTCTCTGCCCCTAATCCTCTCTTAACTGCTCTCCTTCCCTCTTGGCCTGGTAAAAAAAAGCTCCCAAACTCAATTACTTCTTAAAGTTAAATCATTCTTAGAACAAGGAAGGACCGTTTTAAGATTTAGGCTTACACTGAACTGACAGCTATCATCAAAGACTTTTCAAAACTTATACAAAATAGAAAGAAATTTTCAGAGGAATATAAATTAGTTATAAGTATGTATAACCCAGGGCTCTTAGAGATATGACAATTAATTCAAATGTTAGTGGAAATCTCAACTGCAAAAATTTGGATTGAAAATACAGAATAAGAAGACTCCAGAGTGACTTAAAAGGACTCCAAACTGAACAGAAAATCAGAAATGCTTGGGAAAACTATAGACATTAAACATGGTATTTTGGAGGATATCTCCAAAGTCTTTCCTATGAAATAGTTTTGCTATGATCCAGTCCTCTAAGGACAGGTTGAAGCTTTGGGGGACTTTCAAAATAGCTCTCTCACAATTTTAAGTAGACAACAGGCAAGAGTAGATCCTAAAATATGTGTGACCCCAATTCTTTCCTCAACTTTTGCTAATGTCTGTAAGTCAGATGTAAGAAATTTAATATGCAACAAAATACTAGAATCATACATTATCCTATTGCAAACCTCCAGTACTTTGTTAAACATTTTTTTTAAACCTTGTACCCAGTGTTGAAAAACGGAAAGCTTTTCATTTATTTTTATTTTATTTTTTTTAACTTTTTTTTTTTGAACAATTTGAAAGAGTCTTAGAACAAAAACATAGAGGGCTTCCCTGGTGGTGCAGTGGTTGAGAGTCCGCCTGCTGATGCAGGGGACACGGGTTAGTGCCCTGGTCCAGGAAGATCCCACATGCTGTGGAGTGGCTGGGCCCGTGAACCATGGCCACTGAGCCTGCACATCCAGAATCTGTGCTCCACAACGGGAGAGGCCACAACAGTGAGAGGCCCATGTACTGCAAAAAAAAAAAAAA